>CABFOW010007055.1:0-17782 GCA_902141385.1 Timema californicum | reverse complement strand
TGTGAATGTGAGGAATACCAGGTCTCCACCGTGGTTCGGATTCCACGTTAAACTGTAGGTCCTTCATTTCATCTCACAATCACCCTACCGTTGCACATTAGCGTAAGTGCGTATAACCCGAACGGGTAGTAAGGCGCGGTGCTAATAATAATAATAATATAATCATTGTTATCACCATTAAAATAAATATGATAACAATATTGATGTATGCTAGCACCAAATTTGAAAAAAAAAAAACCCTACCATTAACATTAAAAATAAGTTAAATGATATCCTTACATACGCTTGGACGAAATGTCGAAAAAACCTGCTTAAAAATCGGGGGTCACATAAAAACCCGATTTTTGTTAATATTTCAGCAGCTATAATTTCATTTCACCAGACTTATATCTCATACGTATAGGAATGTAACAATTGGATACTTCATACAACAAACTAATCTTTTAACTAATATAAATTAGTAAAATGGGTAGTTAGTTGGCTGACCAAATTTTTTAAAGGTAAATAAACCAGATACGGTCGTCGTTAGACGGAAGTAACTGGGGTGACATGCCCCCAATAGTCTTCTTAAGTGGAACTTTCCTAGTACCATACCGTAGTAGTATCGTAGTTGTTTTATTCAAAAACATAATTGAAAATCCCCGTTTGAAATTATAAAATTAATTCCTTTGTCAGATTATTCATGTTTTTCATTTTGCACAAAATATTTTTTATTTTATAACTAAAAATGAAAATGAATTCCTTCTGTGCGTGTGGTCCATCCTACACCCCACCCTGTTTTCCCCATTTGTTGACTTCTCTAGGGGTAGGTTCTAGAAGGGCTTCTTTTTGGGGAGTCTATTCAATCAAAGCACGTATTACCTACATCCTAGGAGAACCTTTAAAACTCCATTCTTTATATTTATACGTACTTTGTTTAAGGGTGGTTTTTACACTGTCAAGGATGGTGACAGCTCTTTTATTATGTATCACAATAAATATGACGGTGTAACACCACCTTAACACGAACTATGGTGCCCTCAACAGTATGGCAGGATTAGTTATTGGTAACGATATTACAGGTTACTGTACACGTGTTATTGGTTGGCGGGCTTACACACTTACAGGGGTAATTAATATGTTGAGAGTATCTCTTATTAAGCTCTGTACGGTAACAAAGATCTTCATTGTTTTTCATTAGTCGACCTCGGTGGTCCTGAGGTAAAGTGTTCCCCTCAGGACTCGATGATCATCGGTTCAAACCTAGCCAGGATCAATGGACTTTTCTTGAGCGAGAGAAATCCGTAGCACAATTTCCTTCGGAGGGGAGGCAAAGCCGTTGGTCTCATGTCTATTGTGATATGTAAAAGAGCCCTAGAAAGTAGGTGAAAAAACCCTTTCCCAGCAAAATTGGTTGGCCCTTTCGCTTTCACTCATAGAAATTCTCGTCTGCTTACATAATCAGTCGATACATAAAGTGCACGTTAAATACCTTAAATAAATACATTTAAAAAAATTGCACAATATAACACTTCCTTTTATATTTAACGACTATTTTATATGTTAATTTTTTTGCAATATTAGGTTTTTTTAAAATTGATTTGTTTAATCTTTTTGAAGTTATATATATCAAGGTTACTTGGAGTTAGTAATGTATTTAGTATGGGTCAAGATTATGTCAGCTATCACGGTGATATAATAAATACAATTGAATTATGTTAGTTAAATTGAATTAGATGTTTAATTAAAACTTAATATTATATTTTTGGGATAAAATTTACTGTCAACTCTACCTATTTTTGTTACACTATGTTATTGTGAAAAGTTTCAACTGTTTTGATGTACAATTTACATTCCGATGTCATGTGTCCCGGGGACTCTGGTCCATATTCTGAGCAAAGATGACATATTTTCCCCTTTAATTCTCAGTTGGAAAATGTTCCCGGTAATTTTTACACAGTATTGGCTTGCGGCCCAAAAAGTAGGGGAAGAGTTTGGGTTGGGTGGACAAGCGGGAGGCATAAATTGTTAGAAAATACTTAAAATAACCTTAGTGTTATTTTTAATGATCTTATCGACGATAGCTGAAATTAAAGCAAATAATATCAATGGGAGATTCAAATTTTACTGTTTAATTAATTAGATAATTGAATCCCTAGGGAAGTGAATGTATTCGTAAAGGTTTTTATTATAATATTGAAGTGTTAATATATTATGGTATATAGCAGACCCAACTGTGATAACACATTCAACCGCCAAGCGCTGTGATCGCTGTTATTGCTTAATTGTAGCTTATAACCGGGTTCAGACATAACCTTAGGAGGAACCGTCTTCTGCATGACGTCATAGAAGGAAAGGTTGAGGGAAAGAGGAGCTCAGGATTTAAAAACTAGATGACGTGAAGGAAAGAAGTAAATTCCTAAAGCTGAAAGAGGAGGCCGAGGACAGTGCGTAAGTTTCACTGACAAAAGGAACGGACCTGTCGTGAGACAAAAAATAATAATAATAGTAATAATAATATCGTGGTTTGCTTAGCACCACTTATCTATGTAATAATTACGCTAGTGGTTTTAGGAACGATGAAGGTTATATTTATAGGTGTACCCGCATTTGCGCGGCGAGAGAATGGAAAATCAATTTAGGGGAAAACCACCCTCAGTACACCCAACCAAGACTCGAACCTCGATCTACCCACTATCGGCAGTTTAGTCTAGTGCGAGAATAGCGCCTTAGACCATGCGACCACCAAAGCGGGTAGTGATGATGACGTGGGTAGTCACTATGCTAACGTCCTTAGTATAAATTAAAATGAGGGTATCGATCCCATTAGTTTCATTTGAACAGCTGGATTGTTTCCCCCGGGTAAGACTAATTGAACATCTCTCCGGTAAGTTTTCCATCCTCCGAGGCAGGTGGCAGCCCTACACTCAACATAATATTGGTGGATATAACGGAACCAGCCTGTCCCATTCACGACTATGTAGGATCTACAAGCAAGAATGCGGTTCTATTCACAGGGTATTCACCTCTGGACAGACAGGATGCGTTACAGACTTTCTGTCATCTTAAGGACAATTCTCACCTATCATTTTCAAAATTCATTTAAAATGAATACAAAATGAACGTAAGAACACTCATTCCATCAGGCTGAGTAATTATTTAAATCTTTCATTAAATGTGAAAAGGAGGTATTATTCTCTTCAATTTTAATGTTCATTATTGGTTGACCTGGCGGTCTAGGGGGTAAGGACTTCTGTGCTGGCGGCCGGGTTTCAATCCTCGGTCCCGGCACAGATTTATCTGATTACCAAACCCTTCCTTCACCTCTTACAAGACATATTATGAATGTGGGGAATAACAGGCCTCCAGCGTGGTTCGGATTCCACTTTAAACTGTAGGTCCTTCATTTATTCTCACAATCACCCTACCATTACACATTAGCGTAAGTGCGTATAACCCGAACGGGTAGTAAGACGCGGTGCTAATAATAATAATAATGTTCATTATTAAAGAATTATAACAAAATCAACAGTGAGAATATGCACAAGAATTACTGTATTCATTTTTATTTTCATGTAAGGATTAAATCCAAAGTTACAGTAGGACCACTTGTAACCGTTTATTGGATTTAATCCTCAATTATTGTTCTCCATTTACGATTCGTGTTGACGTATGGACAGCATTTAGTGAACTTTGTCTGTTGGTGCCTTTATCTACGCTTATTTTTTATTTAATATAATATTTTCTAGCTCGTGTGATGACTCCACACATGCTTCACAAATCTCAGCTCGCATTAATTGTATACGGAGCCATTTCAATAAAGATTAAATAGTAATTGATCAGTCTCATCATGACCATCATGATCGATGCCACATGTGAACAAATTCCGTTCATTTTCACGAAGAATGAATAATTGGAAATGATGAATTGAAATCTTACCTTAGCTTCATGATCAAACTGTCATAGTTATATTTATTTATTCCCACGTCATTTTGTCTGTTTTGATACAAAGTATTTTTTATGAAGTGAAGGACAGATTTTTAAAATATAAAATTGTATTTTTTAAATAAGGGTTACCACTATTATTTTCATACAAACCACGTCTTTATACCTGTCTGGGTAACGACATATTTACACTTCTGAGATTAGGATAGGTAAGGTTGTATTTAGAGGCGATGTACCCGAATTCGCGTGGAGAACACCCCTATTTTGTACACCCGGCTCTGAATCGAGCCCCAACCTCCCCTTCATTGGACATTCAGTATAATGCGAGAGTTAACGTCTCAGACCGTGTAGCCATCGATGAGGATGGTTATTAAGACTGTTTAAATAATAATAATAATAATAATTATTATTATTATTATTAGCACCGCGTCTTACTACCCGTTCGGGTTGTACGCACTTACTCTAATGTGTAATGGTAGGGTGATGCCTGGCATTCCTCACATTCACAAGATGTCTTGTCAGAGGTGAAGGAAGGGTTTGGTAATCAGATAAATCTGTGCCGGGAGCCCGTTTAAAGTCATTACTTATTACGAGGGCTGAAGATGACAGCTTTAAAAATGCACTCGCATTTGTGAAAGAAAAGGGCAGAAGAAAGTACCATCGTGAAAATCACACGAGAAAAAAATAGCTTGACTTGTAACCGGCCTGAGTTTGAACCCTGGCCTCTGTGTCTATGTCCAAGACTAATTTATTAACAACGATGAAACAATAACAAGACCATTTTTATTAAAGTTTCTCAATAAGAATTATAATATTTCTTAGTAAACGTTGTCGGGTATTAAATAAATAACTTGTATTTAAAATGTTTAGTTAGTCCTGTGATGTAGATTCTAGTAACCTTTAGATCATGTTGGCTACACATGAGAAACCAGGTAGGCTACATGCGAGCTTAGTGGGAAGGAAAGCCAACGAACAGGTGTTTCAACCAATCCCAGTGGTTTTGATCACATGACCAACTGTGTTACTTTTTGTTTTGAACACACGAATGCTTCCAAAGAATATGAAAAGAAAATAGTTTATATTTTCGTGTTCCATACTGCAACACAAAGTGAGTTTGTGCTACCATCTAACACGGTTCGCTTGATTGATATTATTTTTAAAAACAGCGCCTTAACTTCTTCACTCGAATTCTATCAATATATAATTTGCGTCAAAGCTAGAGAGGATCATGGGAAGCTAAGTTCCACATTCTTTACACACTTAATGTCAAACACAGAGCATGATTTGATGACATCGTAAAAAAATTACACTAATTTATATTTAAATTAAGAATAAAATTGACAGAAAAACTATTTTTACATAACATGGGATTACTAATGAAAAGGTTTATTTATTTCGTGCAATTATAAGATTACACTCATAAAATTCACATACTGTGAGCTAGTAAATATAAATAGATTTACTATTTACTTGTTCAGTGTTCACACGGTTTAAGAAAGCGTCAAACTCAAAATAGACCGAACTACTACTGATGGGGAGATCGGGGTTTGAGTCCCAGGCGCGCGTTCTTAGGGGATTTTCCTAAATGGCTTCCCACTGTGCCTCCACGCAAATGCGAAAACATTTATTATAAACGTCCCCTTTTCAATGCCTTATCAATTAATATGATTAAATGTGTAGCTTACGCGTAGCAAAATAAAACAATATACAATCGCACAATAATATTCTTTTTAAAGATTTGTTTTTTTAGAAATGTTTTGTCTTGAGACTGGATTTTAAGTGTAGTCCAATTTCCTTAAGAAAAGCCTTGTTTGACAGAATCGTTACTAGATCTAATTTCATGCATTCATAAATCAAGTCATGTGATATGCACTTACTAATAAAATACTAACAAGCTAGGGACCTATCAATTTTGGCAGCAAAAAAAGTGTGGTTTTTAAAAGGCCCTTCTTATGAAAAGTGAACTGTACAATACACCAACAATGTTCATTCTTTACAACAACAATATATATATATATATATATATATATATTTGAGATAAACGTTTAAATATGAAAGTACCATCACCATTTGTCTAGTTAAAATGCTTATTTTGACTGCTGTGTATACACTTGTGTATTTTTGCACTTTCTCAACACTCTTTCCTCTGCAACCAAAGAGACTTTTACGGTTCAAGAAGGAAATCGGACAATGACTGACAACGCCCGGTCATTGCCCATTATATTCGTCTTCATTGGACGCTGCCGAGTTCGGCCGGCCAATTGTGACAACTCCCCCAACGTTGTCCAATAGGAATTTCATGGTGTAACATTCCGGACAATGCCTGGACAATGTTTACAATCGTTTCAGGTTCGTTACCCTACTGCTCTGCGCATGCGTGGATAGGGAAAGTGAGTTTGCAAGCGAGAACAAAAGTGCTCGCCAGTAATTATAGAGTCGTCTCACGAAGTTAATTAATACAGTTAAGTGTGGTTTCTCAACAATGAAATTAAATAGCAACATATTAAAGTATTTCATATTGTAATATTTTTTATTTGAATATTAACATTCATTTATTCACTTGCTACTTGGTATACTTATTATTATTTATATTTTGACTTAACAAACTAAAAATTTACATTAGTCTTAGTAATAGTTGAGATTTTCCATTTAGTTACTGCTTAGGTGATTTGAAATACCGTGCACTGACTGAAACTTTATTGACGACAGCCGGCCATTCTTGACACTAGCCGCTGCTTATATAGCCCCATGGCTTCTTTGGTGCTGACTGACAGCTTTGAAAAGTTACCAGACCAAATTATGTATCCCTACGCCGAACCATACTATCTGCAAAAACATGTGTTTAGCAGCTGTCACTTCTGACAGTCAACTTTCATGTATACACCTAAATATTGACTGTCAGAAGTCAGTTGTGAGTTGTCAGTCAGCACCAAAGAAGCCATGGGGCTACTGTACAATACTGGAAATGGTTGGTAACTGTACAAATTGTCAGAATTGTGTGTTATACAATAATAAGTTATCCTTTGTCTGAGGATATTAGAATGAATCCACATAGAGGTATACTTTGGGGGTTTTGCGTCACAGGTGTGCGCAGGGTATGGCTGTTGGGGGGAGAGAGGCCAACTGGAACACCCCCTCCACCCCCCTGAGAATTTGCTTGTTTTTTTAGAATCCCAATAAATTAAAAAAAAGAAAGAATCAATGTTTTATTTCACAAGATTATTCTTTGTAAAACAAACTTGATCAATAAACAGCTCCATCCACCGACTGAAAAGTACAATTTTTTGTTGTTGTTTACTCTCCACAGCCATCCTTTGTTCGATGAATGGGACCATGAGGTGTTGTCACAGGATCTCATGTCTACCCTTTGAATATCCATAGATGCACTTTCTAATAAATATGTTACGTGCTTCATTCGTTTATCACGCCAAAGTTTCCTGATTATTTTTTATGGCTGTTACGGCTATCACAGCACCCTCGCTGTACATGCTTGTGGGGTTTTATCATTTAATTTGAGTTTTAACTTTCTTTCTTTGTTAAGGTTACTCGACTATCAACATTGTATGGCACAATTTGAACCGGTTTATAGCAACTATGAGCTATAAATATTGATTCAATAGTTTCAGATTATTACAATTCACGAGTTTTAGGGGGTCACATTTGATACTTTATTTGTTTTCCGTACCATTGTTGAGTTAAAGTAATTAATGTATGGTTCTGAAATTTAGTATAACTAGACACTTATATGAGGTGTAGAGGATTAACATTTTATAGTATAAATATCATTATTAATATTAGTCTACTAATATTTATATAAATTATTAATATTAGTACATTAATTACTTTAAAACTTAACAATGGTACGGGAAACGAATAAAATATCAAATTGGACCCCCTAAAAAACTTGAACTGTAATAATTTGAAACCAGTGAAACAATATTAATTTTTTATTCCTTAAAATAATACACTTACCCGCGCTAGTTTCGTGTTGAGCTAAACTGCCGAACTGTCGAACTGCCAAACTGCCGAACTGTCGACATTATAATTTTGGTCGGGTGAGCTGGGGGTGGTTTTCCCGAATGGTTTTACACTCTCACTCCACACAAATGTGGGTGTACTTCCTATAAATTAAACCTTCCCTATTCCTAACCCATTAGCGGGATTAGTAATTAAGCGTATAACCCAGATGGGTAGTAAGACGCGGTGATGATAATAATAATACATTAATTGTTAAAATTGTGCCATAAAATGTTGATGGTCGAATGACCTTAAGGTGTTGTTAATGCTAGTTACACTTTGCAACACTTGGTTTTAAAATGTAATTTCAATATGAACGCAGGCCTACAAGTTTTCACATGTGAAGCACATTAAGAGGCCAGGGCACCATTGTCATGTTTTTAGACAATATACTCTGTGCAATTTATTTTCCCTGTTTGGGTTATAATATACACACATGAACTACGATAATTGAATAGGGTGGAAGTTAGGATTAAAGAGGAAATGTACCAGCCATTTTCATGAGAGGAGAGCGGGAAAACATCTAGGATTATACACCCTCGGAACATTCGATCGAGATTCCAACCCCGACCTTCACGTCACCGGCAATGTAGCCCAACATGAGAGTGACGCGTCAGACCACGTGACCATACCTCCATGTCAATGTTGAGTAGTGTGTTTAAATATTCATAATAATTAGTTCCGGGCTATTTGTCTAAAGGCCAAACACAGGTTTACTTTAAAAATATTATTTGCCGTTGATGAGGACTGAAAGAATCAAGTTTACTTAAGGTGGAATGGAAGATGGGGCGAGGAAAAGCAGTTTTTATAGTAAAACATATTTTTGGGGGTTAAAATAAATAAGATAATGCTCCAGTACAAACATAGAATTCAATTTTCTTCCCATGGTCACCTCAAAATTTCTTGAATATCTGTAAGTGTCCTGGAATTTAATGACAACTTTTTCTCTTAGACGGTGACCTGGCGGTCTAGTGGTAAGGTGTCAAACTTCTGTGTTGGCGTCCGGGGTTCAATCCTAGGTCCCGGCACAGATTTATCTGATCACCAAACCCTTCCTCCACCTCTGACAAGACATCTTGTGAATGTGGGGAATGCCAGGCCCCCACCGTGGTTCGGATTCCACGTTAAACTGTAGGTCCTCCATTTCATATCACAATCACCTTACCATTACACATTAGCGTAAGTGCGTATAACCCGAACGGGTAGTAAGACGCGGTGCTAATAATAATAATAATAGTAATAATATTTCTCTTAGTTTAGAAAGTTTGTCATCTAATGCCGCAATATCCATGACGGATGTTCAACAAATTAAACTCCATGTTTGTACTGAAGCAATATTTGATTTGTTTTAACCCAAAAAAGTGTTGCTATAAAAAAAACTACAAAAACATTGGCCTTTTCTCGCGTCTCCTTCAATCCCACCTTAAAACATTGCTCGGGTAGTTAGTTCTATTAGGGTTCTATTAGGTGGAAAACAGGTTCGGTGTCATCTACGACGGTGAGTTACAAGGTGGCGGTGACTCTTTATGTTACTACAAAAACATATGGAAATAATATACCAGACAAGGTTCTAAAGTAGTGGCTTCCAAGGCGGGCATTAAGAGGCAAGGGGGTAGGTTAGGGGAGGGGGGGTGTAATTTTGATCTCATGGCAAGTGATAGACGTTGAGAAACTGGTATTATTTAAGTCCATGCATCGCCTTAAGAATTTACTGAACACCGGGGTAATTTAGTTACTAAATTACATAGAACTATCAAACTTTGGATAAATTCAGCAATTTTGTTTACTTAATTAAACGAAACATTTTTAATTGGATGTAACGGTTTTGAATTTTATAGTGTTATTATTTCCCCTTAGTATAAAATATGGTGAGGTGTATGGGCAGTATGGCCCTAAAAAGTTTAGGAAAACTGCTAGTCAGTGTGCATTCATTTTGGTCAAGGGTTTCAAAACGTATTGAGGAAGTCCCTCCTGACATCTAGGCAACACACTAGCCAGTCCTGTCAGACAGTAGAGTAGATAGCTTTCCGACCAAGTTGTTTGGTTGCGCCTCGCTTGACGTCTAACGAAGTAACTGAACCAGTCTAAAACGAATTGTTCATGTTAGTCAACTCTCGAGTACTCAAGTGACAGAAACATTAGTGAATATTAACACAACTTCGGACTTGTGGATGTACTATCACTCCAAGTCACCATCATTGACGTAATGATTGGTAAAAATGAATTTTCTTTGGAGTTGTCCAATGTGTTTCATTCTGGTCAGGTAAGAGATAACAATTAATGTTTCTAGTTACAGAAAGGAAGTTGGACAACAATGTGATATACAGTCCAATTTTCATAGAAACAAACATTTTATGTTGTAGACAACATTGATACAGCTAATTACTATTTTATCACTGTTAATTTTTACGTTTTTGATAATACATATCTATTAAAAGTGATAGCTGCAGAATACGACTGTACGTATGCATACGTGAGAAAAGATCTATTACTATCTCTGGCTGACACAAGGTTCTTTCTATGAAAATTGAACAGTAGTTGTAGATTTAATACTATCAATAATATCTACGTATGTATTAAGGGTAGAGCCACGGGGTCATGACCCTGGGCCCTACACTTGAAGGGGCATTTAGAAAACAACACACATTATTTTGTTACAATTATTTTATAAAACATGTTAGAAATTATAGTAGCTATAAATGGTTTTTCGAAAGTCCACTAAATATATAAGTAATTTAAGTATATTATCTCTTTGATTCCAACGAGTATAATAATTTAACGCTTCCTCACCCCCAGGGAGTCGAACCGGAGGCAGAATAGTCTATTTATTTTCAAAGAAGGTTAAAAGTGTCAATGAGCGCTTGATAGAAATTACACAATATTTCAATTTCTTAAGGAGTGATTAGTGTAACATTGTGTAGTATTATCTCATTATTATATTCTAAAATCTTAAGAAGGTCTATTAACTTTTCGTGACAGCAAATATGTCCAAGAGGCAGGTAGTTTTAAGAAATGAAAGCAACCACCGTTGTAAAAGCAGGCTAAGCTAAGTACCAATCAATTAATTTTTAAAAGGTGTTATTCCTAAAAGTTAAAACTGTTAATGTGGTTGTTGGTTAATGTGGTTGTCAACTAATCAGTTTTCAATGAAAGGATTGAAAAAAAAAGGAGGCGGAAGGCTACAAATTGTAGTAATTTTTTAAAAAAGGTATTGGGACCTTACGTATTGTAAGTTGCCCTCCTAATTTCTTGACCCGGCCCTGACTAATATCATAACCATCTTATCCAGGATATCTTTTCTGAGAGGTCACAGCTGAAAACAAACTGTTGAGGGAGAATGCGAAATAGAGTTAACTATTTCCATTACATTCACATATTTGTTAAAAACCAGCCTAACATATCCTTCCAAACAACCGACAGTGTTAATGTTATTATTTTATTTCTTGAACTCTATATAAGCAAAAATAATATCAGAAAGTTTTCAAAATTGTCAGAAGTGCGCAGGGCGTTTGAGTTCTCCGTATAGAGAGTGTATTGTTATACCAGATATAGAGTGATGCCCTAGTTTTTTCCCGGTGACGTAGATGTCTCATCCTAAGGTCATTGACCATATCCATTCTGTCCATGCTGTTCGTCGGCCAATGACCTAGCTACCCGCCTAGGTGGCGTAGTTAGCTAACGCGCTAGTTTACTGGTGAGCTAGCCCGAGAAATAATGTATATGTAGCTGACAATTTCCGCACGTCTATCACAGACTTTGCCTTAAAATATGAGGGAAGAATGATCCTGGGCACATGACAATTCCCGGATAATTCAGTGATTAGAACAACCAAGCCGCCAAAGGGCCCAACTTCGCTTCCCGTGTCTAGGTGTCATTTTTCAATTTAAAGAATATAATATTTAGATGCAGCTATAACTGTAATTAATAAATATAACAACTTGGCTATATAATCCATCTTACTATGCACATTCGTACTGTTGTCATTATACTACTGACAGCATAAGGCCCTGCTGGGTCGAAACTGGCCGCGTCAAACTTTGCCTTAGAATATTAATCAAGAATGAGCCTGGGCGGAGGACTACTCCTGGATAGCTCAGTTATTAGAGGATTGGCGTACTAAGCCAAAGGTCCCGGGTTAGATTTTTCAATTTAAAGAATATGATAATTAGATGCGATCACGACCGTAACTAACAAATATAATAGCTTGGATATTTAATCCAATTTAAAAGGTAGCTGAACTTGTCTAATCTTCCAGTCCGTTGAAACTCATATAGTGTTTTATCTGCCAAATTATTATTTAAAATGAAGTAATTTAATGATTTGAAGGGTTATTTACAGCCACTTTAAGGGAAAGACGTATATGAATGTACATGGCTCTAATTGGTCAATAGTTTGGTTTCCTTCATCGGTGAATGTCCGATACATGTAAAACAGCATAGATTTACAATTGCTCTGCGGCCAGCCAACAGGTGTAGACGTGCTGGTGACCCTAGCCCACAGACAAGGAAATAACAGATACACAACCTCATGGGAGATTTGTTGCGCCCTTCAAGTCAGCTAGAACTTAAAATATCCAGTGATAACAGCGCTTCCAAGTGACATTTATTTAAAACAACTCGCTTTCAAAATGTACCACATGAGCAAGACAAGCTGAGAGCTAAGAGATGCTGTCTGTCTCTCCGAGTACAATAGTTCAGTTCAGGTAGCGGTAATCCCGTTCCCCGCCTCACCCCCTCTCATTGATATGTTGCGATCAACTTCTGTGGTCACAATTATTTACGATTCACTTTTCAAATAACTGATATATCGGTGTTCGAATCCTGATCGGGTGTACTGAGGGGTTTTTTTCTAAAATACTTATAATTTTCCTTTGACGCAAATGGGGATACATTTCCCCCAAAAATACCTTCCTCATTCACAATCCATTGGAGTAAATACGCGGATAGCTCTAGCTGGAAGTAAAATACGATGCAATAAATAGATCAGCAATTAAAATTAAATATTTTTTGTTGTAAAGACTGCATTTATTTTTTACACTTTGTTGTCAAATTAATACAAACAAAATATACAAATGATATACTACTTTATAAACTAAAAAAAAGTTTAATGCATATAAAATACAATGAGAAGAGTTTTCTAAATATATATTTGATATTGGTAACATCATCTTATTTTATACTGATGTGCAATGAGAGTTAACAAATCTTTTAAAATCAGTTTATAGTAAAATCAAGTCCGAAAATGAATCTTATCTCCTTAAACGCGCGTTTAGGATTAAACAACAAAGTATATCATAATGTTTTGTCCAGTTTCACTCTTCCAACATCTTCTCGTGTTTGTATGGATAATTAAATATCTCTTAATAATTTTAATAAAAGGGAATATAAATAACTATATAGTTTTTTTTATTATACTGAAAACGCTTTCAGTATAAGATTATTTTATTATAATAGAACAATATTTTCAATTCATTTATAATTACAAGTTTTCTTAAAAATAAATATTTATATCACATTAAAATTGAGTTTAATAAAGCGAGTAAAATCGTTTACAATACAAAGTATATGAAAAAACACCATAAACTCTTCCCAAATATTGTTTTAATCACAGATATACCTATTAAGTGTTTAGTATAAATATTATCTACTATTGACCACATTTTGGCAGACACCGAAATTAGTACTTGAGGGACAACCTAGCTTCTGCGCCCACGTGACGTCATCTGTTTACTCGCACTCGTTTAGCCGCCATTATTTAACAAATGTTAAGCGCTGTAGTGGTGGCAGCAGGGTTTATACGCATGCGCGCACCAGTAAAAACAATAATAACCTAGGGTTTTCTGCATAAAAATATATTTATCATATATAACTATCCGGCAGATCGATTAAGTTCATAATATGCGTAAAATAATTGGCTAATCACCTTTATTTGGTAGCTAACTTTAACCTCCCGATAGCAATATTTATTCATTAGTTATAAGACCGACTCTTAAATTTAAATAAATAAGTTCTGTTTGTATAGTTTAGACAGGCTCTAAACTATAATTATGATTGCTATCATCAAAAAATCAATACAATAATAATACAAAAATAAGATTTAACCGAAATCTGACTAAAATATGTGTCAAACAAATTTGGGCATTTCATAATATTCTGGTCACTTTGACGTATTTAGCTATAGCGTTCTTGCTTTATTATTGAACATCCAACTGTCATGGTTTTGATAGTTCCTCTGTGTACAATCCTGAGCTAACCATGGCAATCAAAAACCAGTTATGACAAATAATAAATACATCCTAAAAAATATTACCTAATCTACAAACTGAGTTCACAAACGAGTGCAATCATGATGTGGCCGTCGCACCCCATTGACAACGCAAAATTTACCTAAGCACAATCATAGAAACATGTTTGAAAAAAAAAGAGCACATTTTACAAAGATAATTATAATCGCCAAGCTATGTCGCATCGATTGGTTTATTTTAATTATGTCGTTCCTAGATATACGATAATTTATCTTTCAATATTAGCTCTATATTTGCAATGCTAATGTATCCACTTTAAGATGGTCTTTAGTTTGTGTAGGCCTATTCATTTACTTTTAGTACTTTAAACTTTTCTCCTTTGCCTTAACAATGTTAGTGTTCACCCATATCTTTTTTTATTAGCTTAGGAAATTTTAGGGGTCCCTCCCATTTCCCAGCGGTGAATTTTCGAATTACAAACTTTCAAACGTTTATGGTTATGTGGGATGGTCCTTTTACCAACTTGGGGAATTTAAATTTTCTTTCATGCAAAAGTGCATTTTCTCTAATACTTAATCATTTTTAAACTCCCCCTTATTTCCTGAACACCCAGTTTAAGGATTTTTGGGGTGGGGTGAAGGTGGTCAGTATTTTCTTACGCTTTCTTAAAGAGTGGGAGGGGGGTGGGCCGAATCCATATTACCTAAGGATTTTATCACTGTTTATGGTGAGACGAAATCTAAAAAAAAAAACCTCTAACAGACTCGCGTTCAAAAAGGTTGCGTCTAGCGATGACAGATGGCGCTGAAGCATAGCTTATACTATACATAACTATAAAATGTAATTTACCTAATATGTGCTACACCTAATTTTACTGCAATAAGTATTCTATAATTTCACATCACCAATCCTTATGTCTAAAATAATATAGTTTACCAAATCGTAAAAAAGAGTAAGATCAAAAGGGAAGAGGGGGGAATAAAAAATCTTACGACCCCTTACGTGAGGAGTTTTGAGGGGGGTTTGATTTTTAATAGCAAATTGACATATTTGATATTTAAATTTTCATTTTTTAAAACAATATTACCATAGTTTGAACTTTATTATTTTTTGAATTATCAATTATATATTTATCTCCACTTGATTGCTTAATTTCAACCATCCTAAGTTTGATGGAATTATTTATCCCCATACATTAATAAATTAATGCAAAGTTTGAGAGAAATTTACTGAAAAAATCAATTTGTTCTTTACCGCATAAGTGTGAAAACTTTTTTGGGAGAAAGAAACCTACGGGACTATCGCTTAAAAATACTTTATATAAATTACGCTTCCAAATTTAGTGTCCCGCTCCTCGAAATATATAATATTTAATTTAGTGTTTTCGGCTAAATTTTTAAGGCCCGGTATTATGACTACCGGATACATATTGCTATTGGGAGGCTAAAGTTATCTACCAGATAAAAGTTATCCGCCACTTTAATGTTTTACGCGTCTTATGAATTGAATTTACCTGCCAGATAACTATCTGTAGTATAATTTTTTAAAAAAAATTCAGAACACCAAGGTTGGTACTGTTTTTACTGGTGAACGCATATGTATAAGCCCTGCTGATACCGCTACAACCTAGCGAATGGCGACAACGCTCATTATTTGTTTAATAATGGCGGCTAAACGAATGTGAGGAAACAAATGGCGTCACGTGGCCACAGAAGCTAAGTTGTCTTGCAAGTACTAATTTCGGTGTCTGCCAAAATGGGGACAATAGTTGGGCACAACGTTAACAAAATTTAAATTACTGTACTCACATTTAAATAATTTTTTCTTATATAACTGTAACTATACAAACAGCTTGTCAGTTTTGTAAAAGTGTGAATTAAATGTTCTAACTTTATGGAGTTAGAGACCGAGCCTGTGCTTACTAAACACGTGAAATAAGATTTAACCTAAAACAAATTCTGATAGGCGAAACCTCATTAAAAACAACACGTCACTATGGCAACAACCATTTTAACTTCCAGATAATAATCATCAGATAATTAAACCTCCCGATAAAAATGTTATGGATGAATACATTCTATCTGGCAGATAAATGCTATCTGGCAGTCATAAGACGCACTTTTAACTTATCCACCAGAGAGAAATATTTACCTACCAGATTAATATTTATCCAGGAGTCATAAGACCGGCCCTAAAGTGAAATATATTAAGTATCGCTCTTGGCAACATTGAATTCCTTCATAAACATCTCTATACCCTAAAAAAAGACAAAAGTAATTATATATATATATAATGGAATTATAAAGATGTGTATAACTTTAAAAACAAAAGATAAATTACAAAGATGTAAATAACTTTAAAAAATGATAAATCACCTTGATTGTCTCATACAGAAGTGAGCTGTTGTGAGTGTTACTCTGTCTATGGTGTGGGCTTATCTATGCTTAGGTCATCTTTAAGAATTTTAGCCCACCCAGCTTGCAGGTTGCTCGTTCCCGGGTCTTGGAGTGACTCTTCGAGGAAGTTGGGCGCGATGGTTTGGTCAAAGTATAATGCCGTCTCTTGCCGATTGTTAGCTACTCTTGATGCGTCCAATACAAGTCGCAAATAACTTTACATTAGCGTACGTCTCCGGTCGAACCACAAGCATGAGATTTTTTAAAGTGGCCAAAACATCCATAACTACAATACTGGATCGTGCGTTGGACTGTGGTCTCTTGTAGAGCTTCTAGTACACACTTGTAATTACTTAAAAAATCATTTGTACACAACTCAACAGATCTATCGCCATCCTTGTATTCATCTAAAATTGTTATATCTCCTATTAGTGTTCTAAAATGCTCTTTACCGCATTTGATAACACCGCGCCTCCTTCTCTTATTAACTTAAACGAAATAATAGTGGACCTAGCATTAGTCCTAGATCGTCGTTCAATATGGCGACGCTGGAATGCTTGAAGAGGTTTGTTAAAGCACACGTCTTCGACTGATTCAATTTTAGCGATGTTTATGTGGTTTTATACAGCAATACTTAAACATATTGCCAATATTAAATAAACACGATAAAATTGCGAACAAGTCTGGACAAGGTGACAATCTCAGGTTAATTTCTAAAACGGGCAATTCAAGGTGAACAAAGTCTACTTTAAAAAAAAATCACGTGGTGTTAATCAAAGTCTGTATATTCCAACTATATGGTGACTTAAACAAGAAGACCCGTACCATATCAAGGTGATACCACTAATTCCGTAAAGCAATAAGAAAACTCACTGTAAACAAAGTTGAAATATTGAAAACAAGCGACCGTCAACGACTCACGGTTATCTACGATTTAAAAAGGGGAATTTAACTATTCCTGAGTATCATTTCTCTGCTATCGTACCGAGTGAAAAGAAGCTGTCACATAAAAAACATTTAGCTCTACTGACGACATGGAATTAGACATTGAATTAAACAATCGCCTTTTTATTTGAACTGCTCCCCTCAATCCACGTGATTCACTGTACGGTGGACGTTAGTAGTATGAGGGCATCTTGGTTCGGTGACGTAAAAAAATGACGACGGTGACGACGTGGGTGATTTCGCCGTAGACGTCACA
>CABFOW010007054.1:0-26870 GCA_902141385.1 Timema californicum | reverse complement strand
TCAATTTTTATTATGGTTATATCTGGTTTTCATTTCTACAGTTGTCACCCTGCGCATATCCTGTTTTCCACCAGAATAAACGCTTATGAGGTTATGGAAAAGTTCAGTCCGCTACAATAGTGTGATGCACTAGTCTGCTGGTAAAAGTATCATAACCAACCATGACCAACATAACACAGAAAATATATTTAACTTTTCTTTACTTAAAAGCTGGATAAAATCGGACTTACCACGATTGAAATCTAGCAGGTGAAATGTTCCAAGCTAGATATTTGATTAATCGCTACGCCTTGTATCGACCGATTTTCTTTAAAAAAAATTTTATCTATAGTGAGTATACAGGACCTGCTTGTAGTGAAAGGCGACAATTGTTCAGAC
Organism: Timema californicum; assembly: GCA_902141385.1. Lineage (NCBI taxonomy): Eukaryota > Metazoa > Arthropoda > Insecta > Phasmatodea > Timematidae > Timema > Timema californicum. The sequence continues at coordinate 26,492 of CABFOW010007054.1, read as the reverse complement.
GCGGACATTTATTTGGAGGAAATTATACAGCAATTATAATCGGCGCAAATAATTAACAACAATGGTAATGTTCGGTGAGAGAAAAAAAATATGGTTCAATGTTGCCACACTATATAAACAATTACATCAAAAACAAAAACACAATATTTAACATTGCAACACTGACACCCTCCCTCAATGTTAAAATTCTTACAAATTCTTACAAACAAAACAATACTACCCAAAAAACTTACGGCTTATACAATCCCAAACTATACTTAAACTTGTCAAATTTAATTTTACCTACTATGTCATGGGACTTCAACAAGGGTTTCAAATATTCATTTAATAAACTCTAAGCCGTTATCAGTACGAAGGATTTTCAATTTACAACCTGTTTCTCTTTCCGATTTTAAAATATACTTCTCAATAAAGGTTTTTACTTCAGATTTATGTTTCAAGAAAAACACTGTTCCAAATGCCGAAAAGTCGTCCTTCAATAACAGAAAAAAATTCTGATCCGCCTATGGATGTCTGTTCCACCAGTTCACAGACGTCGGCATGCACTAATTGCAATCTCTCAGTCGCTCACGAACTGCTTATCTGGAATGAAATACGATGTTGTTTTCCCACAAGACAACTCTCACACACATAACCATCAATATCGTTAATAAAGGCAATATTATTACGTCTTAACACTTCTTTTATTGTATTAAAGTTCTGATGTGCAAGTTTTTATGCCAATCTGATAATTTCCCACCTTTTGCGTCAAAGAACAACTCGAACTGTCAAAACTGCCAAACTTACGATTGCGTTCCAGACCCGTAGAATGCCATATGGGCATTTTGTTCACTCAATAACGTAACTTCTTTATAGCACGTTCCTAGACTGTCTGTAAACACCATTTTATAGAGTTTGTTTTTAACGCGTCTTGCTAATGGTGGAGTGACACCATCATTGTCCACAAATTTACAAAGTTGACTATTTGATATTAGACAGAAACCCTTTTCCAACACATAACCTACTGAGAACAAGTTAAACTTCAAATCATGAACATATAACACATTTGATAAGGATGTTTTCAAGTTCTTCTCCCCATTTCAAGTACTCAGCATAACAGTATCAACTCCCATCACACTTAGTAATTTTTCATTGCTCAACTTTCACCTTTCCGGAGAGTGGTTTCTCAACTAAAGTCTTAAATAACAGCTTATCTCCACACATATGATCACTGGCACCTGTGTCTATGTACCGACAGTTTTCATAAATATTTTCTTCGTCATTTATAGTCATGAATAGGGACTACATTTGATTCTGGTTTACTTCCTTTACTGCCCTTTCCTTTAGCTTTCAACTGTCTACAATTTTCCATTAAGTGACCTTTATCCTTGCAATAATTATAGCTTCTCAATTCTTTCCCTTTATTTTTGTGTCAATCTCTTGACAAATGGTCTACTTTCCCACAGGTATAACATTTTCTTTAATGATTGTCTACACTGGCCAGTGATGCTACTTCCTCACACGAACCTATTCTCTCTTCCTCCAGTAATAAACGATAAGTCAATTCCTCCATATTCTGTTTCTCTGGTGGCACAGACTCCCCTGCTGATCGGAAATGCCTTTACTTCTCTGGTAAACTCATAAGTATTTTGGTAATAATCATTTTATAAAAAACAGGTTTACCTGCCTGTTTTAACTTGTTTCTTATTTCTTCTAATCTTGACAGGAAGACTGACATGGAACTGTCCTCAAATTGCAACATGAAGAATTTTTACTGCAATAGATGCACGCTGAATACCAATTCTTTGTCATAGACCAACTTTAACTTACTCCACATATCCTTAACAGTGGTACAAGATAATAAGTGTGTCAGTTGGCCCTGGTTCGATCCTCATTACAATAATCTGCTGAGCCCTCGCATCGTTGCTTATCCATTCTGGTTGGCTTTTCACATCTTCTGGCTTGACTTTCTCTCCCACAACAATGTCATATAATCCCTTGCCTCGAAGAATGACTTCCGTTTGGAAGTGCCATACGGCCCAATTTTCACCACCGTTTAAGCTCAAGCAGTGATGTAAGTTTTGGCCGTCCATTTTCAACAAAATTGCTGTGTCTGTATTTTTATTCAGCAATTAAAAGTCCCACTACTCAAAATAGCACAGAGTCTAACCGTCTCCGCGATTGCTTTTTGTTAATCTCAAAAAATTCTTCTCAATGCCACGCGCTGGGAAAACAGTGTCTAGTGCTTCTTCAGTGTTCCTGGGCCCATAACCTATGGTGAGTATACAGGACTTGCTTGCAGTGAAAGGCGACACTTGTTCGGACGTAGACATTTATTTGGAGGAAATTATACAGCAATTATAATCGGCGCAAATAACTAACAACAATGGTAATGTTCGGTGAGAGAAAAACAAAGGTTCAATGTTGTCACACTATACACACAACAATTACATCGAAAACAAAAAACACAACGTTTAACATTACAACACTGACAATATCCTTCTGAAAGGCCTTTGTTTTGAGCATTATCCTTCTATGGCAAGATTTTGATAGGTAAAATGGTATTTCATATGGTTATTTTGAAAGAGAATCAGCATCTATACATATACATTTATTTCGTATTAAAACAAAATGTAAGCTGGTTGTAAATAATATAAAAATATTTTTTTTGTAAGAAGTAAAGAAAAAACAAGCTAGTGACATGTGGCTTAACAAAGCGGTAAAGCAGGTTTGAGTAGATCATGAGGAAGGAACTGGTTTACCGTTTATTTTTTTCCTAGACATCGTAAAAGCCTTTGATCATCTCTTGCATGAGAAAGTCTTCGATAAACTAAACTAAATTCCTTGGATAATTTTCTAGAAATCTTTCAAATTACAGAACTTACATTAGTATTACATATATACTAGCTCTCAGCAAAAACAGAATTAAATATTTCAATATTATTACTATCGTATGAGCCAGTGCTGGCATTCCTAAGTTCTAAGTAGGAATATATATTTAATCATTAAATTATAATGCCATGTCTTAATAAAATGGCTAAGAATGAGGGAGTTTGTTTAAGAAGAAGTTAACCCACACTAGCATGTAGAGAGGGTGTGAAAACCACATAAATAAAACTTAAATATAGAAGACGTCACGCTCAAGAGAGAGGACATCAACTTCAAAAGATAAGATATCAACTATACGAGATTAATTTTCTTCATGAGAGAAGACATCAATTTCAGCCGTAAAGACGTTTACTTTAAGAGAGATGTCATCAACTTCAATAGATAAGACGTCAATTTCAGGAGTGAAGGCGTTTACTTCAAGAGAGATGTCATCAACTTATAACGAAAAATCGTCAAATTAAATAAAGAATTCACTTCATTATAGAGAATACATCGTATTCAAGAGATAAGAGGTCAAATTCAATAGGAAAGACGTCAACTTTAAGAGTTAATACGTCAACTTCAAGAGAGAAGACATCGACTTCAGGAATGAATACCTTCACTTCAAGAGAGGAGTCATCAACTTAGGTAAAGAAGTTCATTGAACAATGAAGAAATCAACTTCAAGAAAGAATACGTCAGCTTCCAGAAAGAAGTCGTCAATTTCAATGGAGAAAACGCCAACTTCAGGAGAAAATACGTTTCTTCAAAGATATGACGTAAACTTTAAGAAAGAATACGTTATATTTAAGATAAAAGATGTAAACTTTAATATAGAAGATGCTATCTGAAATAGGGAAGAAGAGTAGTATCATTCGATCTATCCAGTGACAAGAATAGGTATTATTCGTTTCACTGGCTATCAAAATAGTATGTAATATTATATGTACATCGCTAATGCCTGGTTTATTATTCTTCAACCTTAGTGGAATGCGGTCTCATCCACTTCTATTGAAAGAGTGATCTGGATACTGTTCTATTCGTCTATACTTCAATCTATGAATGATACTGCCCCAAATTATATGGTCTGCCCTCCTCTATACCCCACTATACTTGACTGTCCCACCTATACCTCTTTCTTAAGCATCTCTAGAGGAATCTCCAACTATTATGCGAACTGGAATTTATTAAGTATAGGAATGATACTGGAAACTCAAACCTGTCAATGTTAGAGTCACAAAAATGTTTCCTCAGATTATTCAAGGGTATTTTCCCTTAAATATTGGGGTGATGGGGGTCACCCCTGTCCCCTCTACCAGGCACGTCCATGAAGGAAGATATTGAAGTCTAGAGTCTATGCTTAAAGTGGTGACAGCACATTGTTATAGCTGTGTGCCATTATTTACACGTTTCAAGTCACATAGTGGAGCAAAGAAGCTACTGATAACTAAGCTTTTGTTTAAAGAGGAAGAGGAGTAGCTTGAAGGAGAAGGTATGTTCAAGATTGAAGAACCGTGCAACGCTGGTATCATTCTATAAATCATCTTTTTCATCCCCCTTTTCTCCCATTATCATGAGTGTCAAGCAGGAAATCGCACGTGAACTACGTCGCCAGGTGAGACGTTGTTTTGCTAGAAGACATGTCAGTGTGTGAGGCCTGAACGAACTGCTACAGGCTGATATGGTCGAGACCATTCCCTATTCTAGATCGAACAAAGCCTACAAGTACCTACTCACAGTCAACGATGTATATTCCAAACATGCCTGGGCCATACAAAAGGCGAAGGCTGAAACGAACGTTACTGCGACTATGATGCATGTTTTCCAACAAGTGACAGCGAATAGTTTCCCATTTTACGTCATCTTCAGACGGACAATGAAACAGAGGCTTACAATGCCGATCTGAAGACTCTAATGAGAAGGAAGAGGGATCAATCATTGTCCTACGTATAGCAATGTCATGGCTAATATCTTATAACGATTCACTCGAACNTAGATCGAACAAAGCCTACAAGTACCTACTCACAGTCAACGATGTATATTCCAAACATGCCTGGGCCATACAAAAGGCGAAGGCTGAAACGAACGTTACTGCGACTATGATGCATGTTTTCCAACAAGTGACAGCGAATAGTTTCCCATTTTACGTCATCTTCAGACGGACAATGAAACAGAGGCTTACAATGCCGATCTGAAGGCTCTAATGAGAAGGAAGAGGGATCAATCATTGTCCTACGTATAGCAATGTCATGGCTAATATCTTAGAACGATTCAATCGAACGCTTAAGATCCTGATATGGACAAGATTTACCGATAAAGGATCGTATTGATGAATCGATTTAATTTGATTCTTTACTTGAAGACTTTAGTCATACAGTACACTCAACTATTAAGATTATAAATGAAACAAATAGCCGAAACTATTGTTAATGCATTTTAGTGGGGATATTCCCTCATAGATATCATATTCTGAAAATTGAAAAATGACACCTGGACACGGGAATCGCTAATGGCTGCGTTGTCTGATGGCTGTGATCTTAGATAATCACATGTTTATAAGCTGACGACTTCCGCACGTCCATCTTAGACTCTGCCTTAAACTATGAGTGAAGAATGACCATGGGCACGGGACGAATCCTGGATAGCTCAGTGGCAAGAGCATTGGCGTACTAAGTCGAAGGTCCAGGGTTCGATTCCCGTGTCCAGGTGTCATTTTTCAATTTTCAGAATATATTAAGATTATAGCTATATACGTAAAAGATGATAGTCTTCTTCATAATGATTACCGATGATCTCAAACTGTAGATCCACCCATAAAGGGTTGAAGATTGGTGATATCGTTCGTATCAGCAAGCATAGGAATCTTTTCGCTAAAAGGCCAATTGGTCTGCAGAGCTGTTCAAGATATGGAAGGTCGTCGATGGCAACTTGCCAACCGGGAATAGGAGGAGGGGTATTGACATAGCATTAAGAACAGTTTCAAAGGATGAAAAAATATTCTATCTAATAAACGCCTTATTAATTTTTTTCTGGTGCATCTTTGAATACATTCTAACTAGCTAATTAATGGGAGAATGTAATATGGAAATTATTTTAGCTTTCGATAACCATCCCCATGCAAGTGGGGGTCATACAAAAAAATATTTATGTTACGTCCTTCTAGATTCATTATAATGGCGCTAATAAAAACTTTTCTGTCAACGGACTAACGAAAAGTTACCAATAAGATGATCACTCCCAAATTTAACAATGATTGTTTCAGCCATGTCGGGAATCGGGCCCAAGACCTTTGAATCAGTATGAATACGAGATACCGACTGATCTAGTTAGTCTGGCATATATTAAATAAATCAACACACAAATAATTACATATTATATTATATCAACACTTAACATCATACCAAAATGAATGAAGATTACTCAAATTGCGTTTAACAAAGCTGGTTAAAAGTGTTTGAGCTAAGTTAAATGATGTATTCTATGTTTTAAAGTATAAGGCATCATCTAATATCACTGTAAAGTTCTCTCTTTTGAATATCAATTCACACTCTTACCTTTATCATAACTTACTTTTTGTGATACGATTAACAGTAAAACCCCTCTAAAGTTGTGGTTCGGCAACACGTTCAACTAATCTGCACGAGGTGTTGCTTCCTTTCTAGGGGTCCCGAACAATCTGTTTCAAGACTAAAGTCAAAATTAATAATATTTTCGAAAGGTTTCTTTGTTTTATAGATATTTTGTGTATAGACTATAATTTTTTGGTCATTAGCTAATCAAACATATTTTATTTGAATTTACAATATTTCTTATGAAGATTGTTTGTGGGTGAGTAAAAAGCTTCTAGATATTTTTTGACAACAATTTGCCAAATAATTTGTTTGCTAAATATTTAGCATTTATTAAAAAATAGGACTCGTAACTATCACCCAAAAACATTAATATTTTACTAAATTTAAATAGTTATACGTGTTGCATACTTGCACACCTGCTTTAGCTTAGTTTCTTTAGGAGGGCTCTATTATCAGTCGATGTGATTCAATTAAATTAGCTCAACCACCCAAATATCTCTTGAGATACACATACAAATATATATTCTATAAAATCGCAAACTAATATTTACATGTCTATAAAATGTTGATTTGCTTAAGCTTTATAATTATGACAAAAACTTGTTTGCCATGTGCAGCCGTTGGTCAGAGCGAATGAACAGTTTAATTTCATAAAAAGAGCCATTTACAAAATACGAATACATTTCTGGCGGCCGACATTGATAATATTTTACTACCCTATTAATGTTATTTTATAGATATTGATCTTATATATCAAAAATAACGGTTGAAGATTACATGGTCTGATGTATTAAAACAAAAAAATAAATATAGTAACTTTTATGGTTGTCCGATAAAGTTCTTCTATGAAAATTAGACTGTACGTAAACACTCTACAGGTCGTAAATCTCAACGCATTTACCCCAATATTTCTGCACTATTTACCCTCTTCGGTGTCCGCACGGTATAGCACGCTATTCTCGCAGTAGACTAGATTGCTGATCATGGGGAGATTGAGGTTCGAATCTCGGTCGGGTGTACTGAGGTTTTTTTCCAAGAATGGTTTTCCTCTCTCCCTCCACGAAAATGTGGGTACACTTCCAATAGATATAACCTTACTAATACCATTATTTTAATTATTATATAAGCGTATATACCCACCTCGGTGGCGTAGTTGGCTAACGCGCTAGTCGTGTTGAGCTCGACCACCGAGGATGGGGAGATCGAGGTTCTAATCTCGGTCGGGTGAACTGGGGGTGGTTTTTCCTAAATGGTTTTGCACTCTCCCTCCACGCAAATGCGGGCTCACTTCCTCTAATTCAACCTTTCCCAATTCCTAATCCATTAGAGTAATTAGTACTTAAAGCGTATAACCCGAATGGGTAGTAAGACGCGGTGCTAAATAGTATAATATTATATAAGCGTATAAACTGAACGGGTAGTAAGACGCGGCGATAAAAATTTGTATTTGCTTTGTCTACTATCTTTGGAGCTCATTACTGACATTCTGGTCGTTTAATCACGATAAATCATTGTTTAAACATTTTTTCCGCTTTTTATCATGATCTTTTGGGTGATTTTACACCAGAAAGATTTTTATTTTTTATATATGACCAATCATTTAATATGTATAAGGATTTTTATTTTAATATTTATTTGACAATTGTCTAACAAATAAAAATCCCTTCCAGTCAATTTAGACATTGTTTCGTAAAATTTAGAGTTGATTATGCTATATTTATGGCCAAAAAATTTTTTTCGCCAAGAAATTTAATTTTACTTTTTTGTCAATAGTTGAGTTTAAAAAAGGTCCGGTTTATCATCAAGCTATAAATTTCTCATAAAAATTGTTTGGCAACAAAATAAAGTCATATACATATAATTTCATATAAATTGTGTGCTATGAAAAAGAAAAAAGGGTATGGTTACTTAAGATTTATCCAAGTATTTTATATTGCTGACTTTTCTCTAATGTGTGATAAATGTACACAAGCAGAGTAAGGCGGTTAAGTCGTGTTAATATGTAAGATAACGTAGTATACTGAGTTTGACTCGGGAAACCTGTGTTTGATCCACGCGGGGGTAATCTTTTTATACAATTTGGCCCACCATTCTTTAACAACCTTATTTGTTTAACTAGTCAGTTAAACAACAATATTACCTACAAACTATCCGCAATATGGCCATGCGGACAAAGGTACCAATATTATATTTTCAGATATATTTTTTACGATGAGAAGGTCACGGTTCGAATCTCAGGTGGTTATTCTAAAGTGGCTTTTCCTAAATGTTACTCACATTCTTCCTCCAGGTGATGCGGGCACATCTTCTTTCATCTAATGCCACTCGAGTGGCCACTATCCCATTGAAGCATAGTCCGGATTGGGTAGTAAGACGTGGAGCACAACACATCAATCATTTAAGCTAAGCAGTAGGAAATGAGGGCGGGGGTGAATGACTTAGAGTGAATTAATTCGCATTAGAGTCTAGAGGGGTTGTGAAAGCCACATGAGGAAAACCAGTTCCAATACATACGTCCTATATTGGAACCCCAATCCCACCGACATTTATGAAATACAATATATTGCGAGCATGATGCCTTACACCGTATGATCACCAGTGTTGTATTAACCACGCACATCACTGCTTGGTTAACCGTCATTGTAGACGAGACCACACATTTTATATTTACTATAAAGTTTACTTTAAAAGGTGTTATCCATACAGGTGGTCACATGGTTTAGTGCGTAAAGCTCGTATTATACTATATTACAAGTGATGGGGGTGTACACTGTACACTGTACAGGCTCGAATCCAAACCAGGCGCGCTCGGAGATGGCTTTACAATCCTCTCTTTACGCGAATGCGGCTGAATTTATCCTTATAAAACTTCCTCATCCCTACCTATTGAATTAAGCCGTTAATAATCCTTATGTTGAACGTAGTTTTTTTTATTTTCTTAGTCATAATTTCGATAATTATTGAAAATTACGTTTTAATCTCACAGGCTTAACATGTGAATAAACTCTACCACTGTTTTTTAAATCTCGGATTCAGCTTCGGATCAAGTCGACTGAGATTCTTAGCCTGAGTAATAATTAGACCTAAACAGAACATAATATGACAAAACAATATTCGTATTATAAGAAACATGAACTTAACTCAAGACTAGCCACATCAATGGTCAAGTGGTCATGTTAGACTATGACTATTGGTATCTAAAAGTTCGGTGTTAAAATCCCGGCAAGGCAACTGTGAGTATATTTCCCTCTAAATTCTACCTTTATCAACCTTTTCCTAGTAATTGAATTTATACCTATTTCAGTTGCCGAATAGTCTAAGGCAGAGATATGCAAACTTACTTACAAGGGAGGCAAATGAAAAAAAATGTAGGGCCAAATACTTTTATTTATTAATTTTTTCTTAAAAATTACTTTAAGAACTACAATAAACACACATAATAGACTGACATGAATAACAAAATACAAAACAATAATAAATAACTTAGTTGATTAGTATGTTCTTAAGTTCGTTCAGAATGTTTACATGATGGAATGAGATTTACGTGAAACTGTGGCTTAGCTTTGAGCACGTAAAACGGCTCAACACATTTAAAGAATTTATCCCACGTGCCAGACTGATCACACCGACGGACCGTATTTTTAGCCCGCGAGCCGTAATTTACCCATCGCTGGATCAAAGCGTCTCTTTAGCAATAAACTGTACCGCCGATGACGGGAAGATTAGGGCTAGAATTCGTATTTGGTGTTTTTTCCTAAAACGTTTTCCAAATTAGCTCCACGCAAATGGGGGTACAATTCCTCTAAAATTCTACCTTCCTCATCTTCTCAACATACTAGAGTAATTAGTAACTATATATGCGTATAACCCGAACGGGCAGTAAGATGTGGTGCAAAAAATAATTAGGTGCAGATAGCAGCCCGGACGGAGGCTACAAAGACGGGGTGGAAAAAACCATAAATTAAACACTGCGTGCTGAAATGTGCGTGTAGTAATACATTTATAACGTTTGATGAGCAAGACCCTAAGACACCAGAGTCAGTAGAATAGGCTAACGTTAATCCACAGGTTTTAAGTTTGGCTATCCTCTTCAGTGGCCGAATGGTCTAAGGCGTCACTCTCATGTTATACTGACCCGCTGATGACGGGGAGAACCTGGTGTTGTCTGGTGAGGGTGGTTTTTCCTAAAATATTTTCCCACTAACCTTCCACTCAAATGTGGTTAATATTAGCTCTAAACTGCTTCCTTCTTCATCCCCTACTCATTAGAGTAATTATGATGTATGCGTATAACCTGAACAGGTAGTAACACGCTGTTATGAAAATTTAATTTATATTCCTAAACACAATTTTTATTTAAATCGTGTTAAAAGTGATGCGAATGAATTGCACCGTCGAACGGGTTATCTGTCAGTTGTGATTAGACTGACATTTACCTGAAATGATGATTAACCCTGTTTTAAACAAACCACTACTGACGTCAGTGTCTGATCTGAACTCTGGTCTCCCGGATCAGTGCTAACTGTGCCAATCTCACGGCAGAACGCCGCCAAATAAGTTTTATTTTAGGTATTTCGAACATGTTTCAAATGGTAAAAGGGTTACGTCATTGTTTTGACCAAATAACCTTTTGAACCCTTTCCTTGGGATTAAAAAAAAACTGCGATATTGTGTCGGGACCTTCATCGGGAAACTTTAATGTACACTCCGGTTCTAAAGAAGAGGTACCTTCCCTTCTAAGGTCAGTATATTTCAAGAGTATAATATATTATTAAGACACTATAGTGAATAAAATGTGAAAAATTATGTCCGCAAATACAAATTAAATTATAAATATTTGTTGTAAATCTGTAGAAAAAATATATGAGTATGAAGGTAAATACGTCAACTTTTTACTACCACGGAATGTACTATAGCTGTGTGATACTTCAGTAAGCCATCTGTTGATAAGCAGGTCACATGACGTCATGTCCTCTGTACTACCGCATGCGACACCCCTACGAAAGTCCCAAGGGTTTCAGTCCATTGTTTTACCCCCAGTGAAGGGGTTTAGGGCACAAAGGACCCTCACAGACCCGAGGATGGGGTTCAATTCCTCAATACAGCTCACAGTTTGAGCATCTGTTTTTTTGAACGGCTCAGTGTTTCAAGTGTACTTGAAGATTGCCTCAGTGTCAGACCCCTTCAAGGTTACTTTCTCTGGCGTGGCGGTGGCGCCTCGGCTATAGGTGGGCCAGCGGGTTCGAGTCTACATCGAATACCAGGGTTAAAATAAGTAAATATTACCTTATTTTGTTTTTAACACAGATACATTAGGTAAATGTTTATCCCTAAACATAACAAAGTTTTACGTTTAGTTATTTGTGTGTCAAACCTTTCCAGGCCATAATTATTTACAATTTGAACGATAAAACATGTATATCTAATTATTTATTGCACCTCGTCTTGCTTCGCGTTCCTTATATACGTATTTGATTTCAATAATGAGGTGAGTATGATGAAGGTGTATTTTAGAGGAATTGTACCCTCTTTTGCATTAAGGAAGATTGGAAAACTATTTAGAGGAAAAACCACCCATAGTACACCCAGCCACGATTTGATCTCTGACCTCTCAATCACCAGAAAATCCGACTATACTAGATTGACGTTTAGTCCACGTGGCTACCGAACATATTTAATAAAATGGTTTTGTTCTAATTAATATGTATAAAATACAACCCTAAAGTTTATTTTCCATAGAATACCACTCATTATATTTCTACTATTTTGATAGTTTGTTTCATACAAAGGTTTTTAACAACCAATTCTATGGAGTAGAGATGATAACACTAAGTAAATTAGTCTAATTGCAACCGTATTAGCATGGGGATATCAAGGGAAAATAACACTCATCACTGACTTGTGAAAACTATCTTTAGTACACCCAGGCGGGATTTCAACCCCCTTATGTCATCAGAAACCAAGTGAAAAGTGGGTTGAACGCCTTAGAGACGTTACTTTATTATCAAGTTCGGAATCAACCAGGAAACTACTTGTTTCTGTGGTAGAGTAGTTAGAAAGGTCAACTACACTTAATAGGAATGTTTATTTAAGCCCGGTGGAGTCCAAGACAATTTATTATTATTATTATTATTATTAGCACCGCGTCTTACTACCCGTTCGGGTTATACGCACTTACGCAAATGTGTAGTGGTAGGGTGATTGTGAGATGAAATGGAGGACCTACAGTTTAACGTGGAATCCGAACCACGGTGGAAGCCTGGCATTCCCCACATGTCTTGTCAGAGGTGAAGGAAGGGTTTAGTAATCAGATAAATCTATGCCGGGACCGAGGATTGAACCCCGGCCACCAGCACAAAAGTCTGACACCTTACCCCTAGACCGCCAGGTCACCCAAGATAATTTAGTATCTACAGTATGTGTTGGAGTTATTCCATTTTCTTTAGCACGATGTCTTACGATCCACTCGGGCTATACGCCTTCCAAATAAAATAAATTACTTAAGTTATGTTTGTGTGAATATTTTTTGATCTACTGGATATTCTGTACTGGATTAATTTAGCTTAAAATTGGTCAGTAGTTAACTGTTTTTAACTCTTTTTTTTATACATAGGAAACCATGGTCACATGTTCAAACCTCAATTTCTGTTACACCCGCTTCTGTGGCCACGTGGTCTAACGCGCTACTCTCTTGTTGGACTATACTGACCAAAGATGGGGAGATTGGGCTAGATCTCTGTAGGGTGCATTGAGTTTTTTTACTAAATTGGTTTCCACTCTCCCTCCAAGCAAATGTGGGTGCATTTCCTCTAAATCAAACCTTACTAGTCTACCCCATTAGTTTAATTAGTATATGGACGTATAGCCCGAATGGGCAGTAAGACGTGGTGCTAAAAATATCCAGTGATAGTGTCAGCTAAACTTTGAAAAATCTATTTCTTGTTTGAGACATATGGTAATGAAAAATATTGAGTTACACAAATAAATGGTCAAGAACTTTTAGAAAATTCAAACATACAGGCGTATCCCGCACTTATGATAGGTCTGGTTTCAGACCATTATCGTAATACGATGATCGTCGCAACTAGAAGCAATGTAATTTGTCCACTTGCGTGTGTTTGTGTGTGTATATATATGGTACTGCAATGCAATCATCATATACGGACCTATCTGTTGTCAATATCACATTTGCTACCATAGGCGTAGGTAGGAGGGAGGATTTATGGGATTAAAACACCCCGCTAGACCCCCCACAAATTTTTCGAAGTTTTTATTATTAAATTTTAATATAGCCTTGTATAAAACTTCAAGTAACTTATTAAAGAGGCATTCAGTTTCCAAAAATTTGCCAGGGAACGACCACTCCAAACCGCTTCTATAAACATTCATTTATAAAAAATGTGTTGGGGGGCGGGGGGGACCACTTTCAATAGTTTTCAAATGGCATTTAGTTTTAAAAAAATCCAGGCAAGGTATATTCCAAATAGTTTTCAAGGAAATCCAATTTTTAAAATTTGCTAGTGTAAGACCACTTCAAATAGATTTAAAGAGAGATATATTTTTTTAAAACAAAGAACACTTTAAATAGTTTCCAAGGCATTTCAAATTTTAAATATATTTTAGGGAATATGATTATAAAAAATATTCTTGTGACTACTTTTTAAAATAACTTTTATAAGCATCATAATTTAAAATAATTTGCTGAATTAGGACTACTCCAAATAACCTAAAGGAATTTCCAAATTTAAAAAAACTTCAAGGAAGCTCGCATGGTCTAAGGTGCTACCCTCTCAATAGACTAGACTGCTGATGACGGGGAGATCGGTATTAGATCCAAGGGTATTTATTTCCTAAATGGTCTCCCACTCACTCTTTATCTCCACTATATATCCACGCAGATCTGGGTTAACTTCCTCTCAATTCAACCTTCCTCAACCCTAACACATTAGCGTAATTTATTCATAAGCGTATAGCCCGAATGGGTAGTAAGATGTAGTGCTTATATATATTATATATATATACACACATACATTATTATTATTATTATTAGCACCGCGTCTTACTACCCGTTCAGGTTACACGCACTTACGCTAATGTGTAATGGTAGGGTGATTGTGAGATAAAATGGAGGACCTACAGTTTAACGTGGAATCCGAACCACGGTGGAGGCCTGGCATTCCCCGCATTCCACAAGATGTCTTGTCAGAGATGAAGGAAGGGTTCGGTAATCAGATAAATCTGTGCCGGGACCGAGGATTGAACCCCGGCCGCCAGCATAGAAGTTTGACACCTTACCCCTAGAGCGCCAGGTCACCCACACACATACGCACACACACACACACACACACACACACACACACACACACACATGCGCGCGCGCGCGCGCGGCTGACCTCCGTAGGAAGGTGGTAGCGTAAAAGTTGACAAGAACGAACAGCAGCAAAAATATATATTGCATATTAAAGAAGAAATTGCATGCCTCTTGTTACATAACAACAAACAATAGATGACATTATATGCGTCTTGCTAAATAACAATACACATTAAAGATAACATTACATGCGTATTATTATATACCAACACACATAAATAAGGACATTATATGCTTCTTGTTACATAACAACATTATATATTATATTACATACCTCTTGTTACATAACAACAAACATTCGAGATGATATCACATTACTCTTGTTACATTACAACAAACATTAGATATGATATCACATACCTCTTGTTACATAACAACAAACATTAGAGATTCTATTAGATGCCTCTTGTTACATAACAACATTAGATATTATATTACATGCCTCTTGTTACATAACAACAAACATTAGATATGATATTAAATGCCTCTTGTTACATAGCAACAAACATTAGAGATTATATTACACACCTCTTATTACATAACAACAGACATTAGAGACGATATTACTTACCTCTTGTTACATAACAACAAACATTAGATGACATTATATGCGTCTTGCTAAATAACAATACACATTAAAGATAACATTACATGCGTATTATTATATACCAACACACATAAATAAGGACATTATATGCTTCTTGTTACATAACATTATACATTAAAGATGATATTACATACCAACAAACATAAATAAGGAGATTATATACGTCTTGTTACATAATATTAAACATTAAAGATGATGTTACATGCGTCTTGTTACATTACAACAATAGTGAGAGAATATTTCTATTGACAAACTGAATTTAAGAAGATTTTTACATGAAAGGTTTGTCACCCAGCTAAGCATTCTCTCTCTTTCCTTTTCATGAAGTGCAGGTGAAAGTAAACTCCGAGTTAAAGTTTGAGAATACATTCGGGGACCTAATTTCTCGAACACGCGCCCGAGTAAAATTATTATAATATTACGTCTAACGTAACAGAAACTTTATAATTGTTCCAGAACATTTGAGGTTAGGAGATTCTTCCTATTGTCCATTCACAGTAGCTTTGGCCTTTTCCAATGTTTGAAAATATACTAAAGAGGTAATATTCATCCTATTCGTAGATATCTACTGTCTCATTGACAAGTGATGTAAATAAACTAACTTATCAGAGAGATAAAGTATTTACTAAGACAATTTAACATAATTTCTTAAGCAAATTTAAAACTATTTAAAATAGACAAAGATATCTTAAATCATCCGTAAAATATTTGTGTCATTTGAAATATAGAGAAAATTTAAATGTTTTGTTAGTACTATTTGATAAGCAGTAAATAAAGGTGCGTATACATTATTCTTTTAAATTATACCATTGGATGTTTTTTTAAACTAGCTCCAAAATCATCTCAAAATACATAATTTTACAGGATCCTTAGGTTAGCAATCAATGTCTTATACTTATTTATTCTGATAAACTATATCCCAGAAAATGGGTTGGCATTTTCAAGTTCGAAATCAAAAGAAAATAATTCAGTTAATCAAAAGTGTATTCTTGACTATTTATAACGTAAATACTTATTGACAAATAAACACAATAATTGTCAGTGACCTTAATTTATTTTTAATGTTTGGATTTATATACATTCACTTAACCTAAAACTGTAGGGTCCTATATTTATAAAAATTCTAGGATTTAAATCTTGATTCTATATTTGTCTCTGTGGTGTATTGGTCAGAGTTCCTGGCTACGGAACCAGAGGTCCCAGTTCGACCCTTGGCACTTCAGATTTTTATGTGAAGCATTTGGCTCGGAAAGGGGTCAGACTCAACTTCATGAGGACAAAAAATGAGAAGCTACTTGAATGAAAAAGTACTAGCTCCAGTGTGGAAAACTGAGATTAACGAATGGAGGGAGGGTTTGTTGCGCTATCAATATAGCACCCTCTATCCACATAACTTGGCACTTTCTTCGCCAGCAGACGGTGGCCGCTCGGTTGATATAGCTCGATTGCGGGCTGATGACATAGAGTTATTCAAAATAAAATGTTAAAATTGGATTCGAGAAATATAGGTTTTGACCCATCCCTGAATGTAATAGTTACATCAAAAATAACGGTAATAATATAATTATCTGTGAGGCAGCTCGAACTATACCTGTGTCTTTTAGTGATGTGGTAACAAATTGATTGTCTTTGCTACGTGAGTGTTTCTTCAAGGTGTATTCATTTTACCGCCACAGTTTGTACTGTACATAACATGTTAGAGAGGAATGCCATAATATTTCATCAATGGCAAATATGTTCACATCGCAACTGTTTAATGGATCACCTTTGCACCGGGTGCTTTTCCTACTCAAGTGGCCGTGAATTAAATTCCAATGTAGGTCACTCCCATTAGCCTAATTTGTCATGAGGATTGTTGAGTTAATTGAATAGATTAGGAAGTATTGTAGGATTCTGTCAAGAGGAAACATTTAGAAAATGCATATATATATATATATATATATATTCGGTCATCATCGGCGACATTTGACTATACCAATGTGTGTTATTTTATAGGTATTTATAATATATATATCTAGCGTTACAGTTGTAGATCACATTACTCAACGGATGAATACCTGAAAGTATGGACTAACTGCCGATGAAAGGAAGATCATGGTTCAAATCCCGGTCGGGAGTATGAAGGCAAGGGTGAATCCAGATCGTTTTCATAAGGGGTCATAATTAAAAATAACATAGCAGCTTACATCGTTAAATTTCTGTTTAAGACCATTCATTAGTTTGTCATTCATATTTTGATCTTATGTATGTTTTAACCCGTGGTCATCCTCCTTAATTTTTTAATCAGTTAGTTTTTATAAACTATTTAGAGTGGCCCTCCTTCAACAATTTTTTGAAAAATGGTTCACTCTAGAAACTAGGAGTAGTCATCACCTTGATTTTTTTTAAATCAGATTATTTTATAAGCCATTAAAGTATTCCTCATATAGACATTTTTGAAATTTGGATGCCCCTCGTAGCTATTTAGAGTGATCTTCCCCTTAATGTTTTACGATAAGTAGACACCTCTAAAAGATAATCTTTGAAGTGGTCTTACACCGATAAAATTTTGAAAATTGAATTATTTTTTCAGAAACTCAATCTAAAAAACTTTGTTTTGAATAAGCGAAAAAAAATCATGATTTGTTTGACCTTTTCATTTGCGTCGAAGACAGTTTTATTTGATAAATTCATCCGATACGGGGAAGTCTCTTCGATGGTAGCTACAGTTCGATTCAAATGTAGCATTTCATCAGCTTCTTCCTCAGTTCCAAACTCAACTTTCTGGTCAAAACTAACCTCTTCTTGTTGAAAGCTTCCTTGTCCTTGAAAATCCTCGATCTAATTTCCTTGGTGCAATAGGCATCCTTTGTTGGCACACCTTCCAGGTTCTTGAACTGCTCTATGATATATACAAATATAGACTCAGTAGTAAGAAATTCGGTCAACTTATTGTGAATAGACTATACTAAATTGAATCGAGATATACATTAACTATACTTGTACGTGGCTATTAGAATGTGAGAGTGTGTGCTATATTCTACAATCGTTTTTGTCGTTCGTTCAAACCTTATCGGGAATTTGTTGCGTTGTCTTAAGGATCTTCAACAGCATTCACATTAGAGGAGTGAAAAAACCCACTGAGAAAAAAAACTATTCCCAGGAAATACGAGTATTTATTGAACTATTGTCGTTGTATGTCAGACTAATGCGGGAAAGCCATTTGCTTTCGGGATAAGAGTGATGGTGTCTGTGCGTATTTACATTACAGACACGAGAATCTGGCATCAGGGAATCAGCCCGGTGTCGAATTGCTGGAAATGTAGGTTGCATAAAAAATATACAGTTTTAATCAGTTTTTATTCAAATCATAATTTTATCAAACAAACATCACAAAATACTATGATGTAATTTAGGTCAGTAATGTCTCAATAGTAGTTTTTTTTTGCGAAGTGTATATTTATTAGGGAGCCGAACCAAAATATTTATCGGCTCTGGTTCTGGTTCCGGTTCTTCCAATAAACATTTTAAGGTTCAATTTCTTGTTCCGGTTAGACCAAAATAAAAGTTCCCGTTATTTTTTGTTCTTATTTAAGTTCCAGTTCTGGTCACAGTTTTTTTTAAACTCCCAATTAACAGTTATACTACCATTATAAAATTCGTAAATAAATTAAAAATTATCTCTATAAGAAAATACAAATTAATGAATATAGACTACGTTGATAAAAAAAATCCTAAAAACCGGTAAAATTGAGTATTTCAAAATAAGTTAAAGAAAGAAGAGCATAAAATACAATTATAAAAAATAATTTAAGAATCAATAAGAAGCTTAATGAACCCAAATATAGTATATCGATTCCAATTCCGGTTCTGGTTCTTAAGATATTTATTTTTAGGGCACCTGTTTGAGTTCTGGTTCCTTCAAAATAACTGTTAATTTCTGTTAAAGGTTCTGATTCCGGTTTGAGGGCCGACCATAGAAGGTAGTCATAAAAACTCAGGATATACTGACCGTGTCGAACTATCGAACGTCGTATTATCGAGATTATACTGTGTTTTGATTTATTTCGATAAACTAGCATTCTATTATTATTGAATGAATTTTGTGTGAAACTCAAATATTCTACTCAAAGTTAAAAGTAAAAAAAATTGAAAAAGTCTAGCAATACGTAATTTTTCAGAGAACATAATAGAGTCGTATCTTGTTCCATGGTAGTCGTTACCGGGTAAATAGAGATATAGCCCCTGCCCCCTCCCCCAAGAGCCTTCTTAAGTAGAACATTATTAATATCGTAAAATATATAATGGAATGTATTATTAATAAAAATGTTAATCCACCAGGTGTGTCGCAAGATTTTGGGTAAGGTCGAAAAGAATCGAGAAAAATATAGAGGAATTTATCATTATTTAGCACCACGTCTTACTACCCGTTCGGCTTATACGCTGAAGTATTAATTACGCTAATATGTTATCAATTGAGAAGGTTGAATTGAGAGGAAGTTAACCCAAATTTGTGTGGAGAGAGAGTGGAAAACCATTTAGAACCCCCCCCTTCCCCCAGTTCACCCGACCGAGATTCGAACCTTGGTCGTCAGGAGTCTAGCTCAAGACAAAACTAGCGCGTTAACTAACTTCACCACCGAGGAGGGTATAGAGGAATAAAAATACATATTTTGAAATCTATGATTGATTTTTTTTAAATAACACAATGATAACATTTTAGATATTGATCTTTTAGACACAATATTAATGCTAGTTTTTTTAAAAAAAAATAAAAAACTAACAATTTTAGAGCCTTGCTCAGTATGGTGTGAGTTGAAAAAAGGTTGAAAATCGTATATTGTAAATTGTTACGGTAATATATTTATGTTACTTATAGAACGCCGTTATAATATGGTCCTGTTAATAAATCTCCGTTTTGAGATTATTAACTTGGCCATAAAAAATCGAACCTTCAAAACACTAGTTTTTTTATCCAACCATTCTAAAATTTGCGACGCAAAAGAAAAGCTTGAATATTTTAACTAAATATATTTGCATGAACAATTTATCAATAACCACTCTTCTTCATTACATTGTTATTTTACTTCTGAATTATGAACAGAAGGGACAACTTTTTGTGAAGTCATGTCTTTTGGAGAGAATGTCTCAACGCAATTGTTATTTAATCTGTCCACGTCAATTACTATTCAATATTGTCCGTGCAATTATATAAAAAAAACTATTGACTTGCAAAACATCGCTGGGATAAACTTAGCTCACGATTGTTTATTTAATTTGATGCAAATCGTGTATTTCTCAATAAAAGTCCTTGTGGATGCCAGGCGCAGAAAGTTGATCTCTTAGCACAAAGGCGGCGGAACGTTTTTTGTGTAGGGAGATGGGGCAATTAGCCACACATTTAAAAACGAATAGCAGATTTCCCAAGAAAAATGGGGATTTGTTTGAAAATTGGATGCACCTTTAAGCTATTTGAAATGGTTTTCACCTAGGATTCTTGTTAATGCCCCAATAAGATATTTGTAGGGGTCCTCACGTGGAATATTATCTTAAAAGATTTAATTCCTGTAGAAATTATTTGTATAGGGGATCCTCTACCAGATTTATTTTTGAAAACTAGAGGCCTCTATAAGTTATTTGATATGGCCCTTCTCTAGCAAATATTTTAAAACTAGATATATTTATAAGCTATTTGGGGTGGACCCGTTTAGGTAGATATTTGAAAACTAAAGGCTTATAAATTTGTTTGTATTGGTCCTTCTCTGGCAAATTTTTGAAAATGATATGCTTCTAGAAGATATTTGAAGTGTATTTTTTAATGGTAGTTGGATCTCAGTGCGTTCTTTTCTCACAACATTCAAATCATTATTTCTTGCATTTATGTGTGTACCACGGGGTTCGTTGCCTACCTAAGGCTATCCGCAGCTTTCACCATTTTAAGGAAAGAGGAATTGGAGGTTGTAAAAGCTCCTGGACTATATGTAGCTAATTTAAGATAAATGTATAAAATACATAGAGAAAGTTCGTTTCAAAATTTGAAACGAGTTACGTAATTCTTGACAATTGACGATAATTTTTTTTAAAGTGCTACGCAAGCAACACTATTCCACTATTTATTGTTATCACATTTAAATTTTATCCTGTAAAAATAATGAATTTGGAGAGACCATCAAATGATGTGTCTACCTCACTTTTTAAATAAACTTATTAGGTTACATTTCTTTTTTTAGTAAAAATATGTTGGGGCAAGGCCAGATTTTCGATTTGTTTTCGAGTTTATCGGAGAGCAACCTGCTGCAACAAACTAGAATCAAACAAATCTTAACGCAAGTTTATGTAGCACTATTCCCTCAGATTAATGCTATTTTTCTATTGCCTTCTATCAAAAGGATGAACATTTTCCTAAGTTGAGACCACTTAATCTTGTATTGTATTATTATTATTATATGTTGGGGCAAGGCCAGATTTTAGATTTGTTTTCGAGTATATCGGAGAGCAACCTGCTAAAACAAACTAGAATCAAACAAATCTTAACGCAAGTTTATGTAGCATTATTCCCTCAGATTAATGCTATTTTTCTATTGCCTTCTAGCAAAAGGATGAACATTTTCCTAAGTTGAGACCACTTAATCTTGTATTGTATTATTATTATTATTATTATTATTATTATTATTATTAGCATCGTGTCTTACTACACTTTCAGGTTGTACGCACTTACGCTGGTAGGGTGATTGTGAGATAAACTGGAGGACCTACAGATTAACGTGGGATCCGAACCACGGTGGAGTCCTGGCATTCCCCACATTCGCAAGCTGTAATTAATACACGTCTTTTCAGGTGTGCAGGAAGGATTTGGCAATCAGATGTAATGTAATAATAAATACACAAAATGTTCAAATTATGAAGCACAAACATTATATATTTCTTTTTGTGTATCTTGCTTTTGGTAAAGTAACTTTATTTTAATGAATAGAATATTGACTTTTTGTGATACCATTAGATACATATTTTAAAAAGAAATTCGAAAACGATATAAAATACTTTGTATGCATTAGCACAATGGACGCTTTATGAAATGAAAAACAATCTGAGCACCATCTGGATTTCATCAAGAGATATGTTTCCTAAAAATTAATAATTTGTAATTTATATTTTGTAAAATCTTTAAGATTGAATCAAATACGATTTAGACGTTTTTGATCAAATCTTTTTTTTTCAATAAAAGTATCCTAAATTAATGTTTCGTCGTTCATTTTTATCATGCGCAGAAAACCAATTGGCCAGGTTATTTAGGCTTTTAAGAAATTTACTTTTTAGAAGCCAACATATTTCGTAGTCTGGGGCATAGAAAAAGTGCATTTTCGTCAAAAATTTGAAACACTATTTTTTTTTGTACAATACTTACTCTACACTCTGTATGCACGATGAAATACAAATGTGTTCTAATAAAAATCAAATGTCTTGACTCATTGTTTATTCCAGCTCTTATTGTCTTTTGTTGCGATTTGTTGTTGGCTAAGTCGCGGTTGTCCACGAGCCCATCTATGCGAGTTTGTCGTCCACTCCGCGCGTGCGCAGTGTAGCATTCGAAATGCAGTGGGAGTGGTCCGCCAGCTAGCCGCGAACCTGACTCTCGAACGCGGCGGTTAGTCGAAATGGTGAAAGTGATCTGACAAGCGGTTACAGCGCTCCAATCCAATCCGCGCTACGATTTTGAACGCGTATTTCGCGGGTAACTTCAGTTTAGTTTATAAATCTGTCAGTGTGTGTAAAGTGTCGGGACCCATTCTCGTATGTTTCGAATTAAAAATCGATCGATTGTTCCAATGTATTATATTTTTTAAAAGAAAAGAAGTGTTTTGTGTGACTGTGTAACTTTGCATTGTTGGTGCCATTATTGAAAGCGTATTCTCTTCTAAGGGTGTACAGGATCTAACATGATGTAAGTAGACTTTATGTAGTTACTAATAACTGCACGAGTTTGACAGTTTAATTATTAATTCATTGTTTGAATTGAATGTTTTTACCTTACATTTACTGAATTGATTATTTTCACGACTAAGTAAAAAACAATTGTATTAGTCTTATAACTTCAAATTTACTCCCATCGGTGTGGAATTATTTTAATATAAATCTAGTTACTTTAAATGAGAGTTTTTTTTAGTAAAGATAATTATGTCAAGTAGACTATTTTGAATTTTGGGCTCAAAATACTTTGTATTATAATTTTGACCACACTAAGTCCCTTAGTTAATATATATTTTAATATATTGTTATAACTTAATAAAAAAAAGTAAAAGAATATCATAGGAGTTTTGGCTAGTTACAAAAAATTCTGGTTGGTTGAATTGTTTAAATTAACAAGTGTAGGTTTATAGCTTAAGCACTTTTTAAAATTGGTTTTTATGTGCAACTACTAAAAACATTTACAATAGAAGTAGTTTGTGCCAAAAAACAAATAAAAATGGATTCTTCTATATAGGCCTAACAGAGTATATTAATGACCGGGTTTTATGAAGTTCCCACGGCCAGAATTTGCGGACGATTTGATGGAATAAAGTTTTAGGTTAATATTCCGAGCTTGGTAGGTCAGAGTCTGTCACGATTTTATACTAGCATCTTACTCTCTGCTTTCATAAAATATAGACGCCTTAGAAAATTTTGGAGCGAGTACGTCAGACATAACTGAATTGAGGTCCTTGTTGCAACATAATTTACAAATGTAAACGTAGGTTAAGCTGTCTATTTCGTAGAGCATAGTTAAAAACTACGACGTATCTAGCCATATAAAGTGGCTACGAGTCTGTCTAAACCTACTGAGCTTAAGGTAGCGAGTTGAACTCCCGGAAAAGTTATTAAAATTTAATAAGTTTTCTGTGAAGTCAGGAGTTTCATTTTTATAGGCCTAATGATAAATTAACCCTCTGGGTGCTGATGTGTCTAAGTTAAATAAGCTAGTTTGGAGGTTGTGAACTAGAACGATAAAATAATAATGCCATGGTTCTGATTATTTTTAGAGTGGTACCAAACGAATAGTGGCGTGAAGAACAAAAGCACACACACACATATATATATATAAATAAACGTTACTTTACTGTACAGCCGCATCTAAATATAATATTCTTTAAATTAAAAAATGAAACGGGATTTGATTGTCTTGGCCAGGTGTAAATTTTCAATTTAAGATAATCAAGATAGTTTATAATATAACATTTCTAAGATGTACAGCCGAGCTTTCATGGTTTGTAAATGTGTAGGCCTATTTCACATCACATACTCACAAATCCCAAAAGAAAAGGATCAATTATGTTAAACAGAATATAGTCCATAATGAAAGCTGATTTATCTAAATTATGTAAGACAAACGTAGATTCCGAATCGCTAACATAATTTATTAAATTTCCCTTCTGTTTCACTTTAGCTAGGGATAATAGGTCGTTAATGGTTTCCATGGCTCCTTCCCAATCAAATGACTTTTTAACCAAATGTCTAATCTTATAATCACGTTAATTTTTCCATTAATACTTAATTTAATTACATTTATTTATTTCCATGTTTTTTATTTAACTTTTTTACTAAGTCTTTCGACATTTTAAACCAAATTTTGTTATTTATTTACATTAAAAGTGACAAAATTATTCTAACCCTCTTCAGTGGCCAAATACTCTAAGTCGTTCAAGGCATTACTCTTGACTGGCCTGCTGATAACATAGAGTCAGGGAAACAGGGGTTAAATCCCGGTTGGGTCTACTGAGTGTTATTTTTCCTAAATGGTTTTACACCCTCCTTCCACGCTAATGCGGGTGGATTACCTATAAAATCATTCATTCCTCAACTCTACCTTATTAAAGTAATCATAATATACAGGGTGTTCAAAATATCTTAACCCAAATTGAAAATATAGTTTGTTTGGACCAAAGTAATGCAAAATCTCTGAACACTTACATTTCATCAACTGTGCTAATTCCATTAAATTGTGTTCAAAGTTTTGGCGTATAGAACCGAGAGAGCAAAACTGTGCAAGCATTCGTGTACAACAGATTGCATTGGAGCTAGACGTGCGGTATTACAAACCTCTACATCTTGGAGCACGGCAGCAGAACATACCACAATTAATAGCAAATAACACACCAGTCCATCTAGGAATGTGAATATGTTCTGAGGGTCATCATTAACGGTCTTACATCACAGAATTGCTTGCCATTATTACATATATAGTGACGCGCGCCTAGCTCCTATGCAACCTGTTGCACACGAATGTTTGCACAGCTTTGCTCTTCAGGCGCTCTACGGGGAAAATTGAATACAATTTAATGGTATTAGCGTAGTTTGACGGATGTAAGTGTCCAGGGATTTTGTATTACTTTTGGTTCAAACAACCTATAGGGCCTATGTGAAATTTGGGCTATGAGTTTCCGAAAGTCCTGTATATATTTAAAACCTGAACAGGTACAGCGATAAAAAAAAGAAGTAAAAGATTTGTTTTAGAATGTTTTTATATTAATAAACAACCAGACAAGTTAGTAACATTTAATCATTTACACTCTTAAATCAAATTACCATTAACTTTTTCTTCTTCCAGGGGGTAATAAAATATGTTTAGGTTAATCCTTCGGAACTCATCTAAAACCGGGAGCTATCTATCCCTATTCTCCCGTGTGACCCCATTTGATACCTTCAGGGAACACTGTTGTCGTCGTATTCCCCTCCCCCCATTCCCACACCTCAAAAAGTTGGTACTCCTAAGTATTTAACAATAGACTAAAAGCACTACTATGAATTTTCTGATTCAAAAATCTATTTTCTCATCTGAAGAATTTTCACGTTTAAATCTTAGACTTTTTTTTTGTGGCTGGGTTTGAAACAAATTGATTTCTTAGTTATTGTATTCGGTAAACATTTACTTCTATCTCATATTTTGATATCATAGTTATTGATACCTTGCTTTTTCGATTTGAGTATACTACCGACACATCTATTTCAATACCACATCCCTAGTCTCGTTTTAATTGTTTGCAAGTTTGGATTTATCTATTATCAATATTAATCATAAGAGCTTATATGATGTGTTAGAGGTATAATTTTTCTTTCGCGGTGACTTTGGCCAACTGGTATC
>CABFOW010007053.1:0-26872 GCA_902141385.1 Timema californicum | reverse complement strand
ATGTAAAGTAAATTCAATTTGCTAACAATAGTTTTTTTCTGAATCAATTATTCTGAGCCATCTTTATTTTTAATACACCAAGATATATAGTCTTCTGAGCCATCGAGAGCATTGACCGAAATATAGCTAAGATGCACCCCATTTTTAGAAACGTTTAACCCTTTGGGAGCCAAGAGAAATGACAAAAAAATGTGCTAAAAGTGCCAAGCTATTTTTCTGAAAAATACAGGATTTTGTTTAAATTTTAAATACTTATTAGTCTTTGAACTTCTTGCAGTCAAATTGTTACATAAACTAGCCAACATGCTTGCCAACCTGATTATATAATTATATATATGCTTGATGAGTTCTGTTAGAATGAAACCTAGGTCGGGGAATTTGGCGGTGACAATCGTTTTTCTTTAATTAGTAGCCATTATCGCTTTGTCCAGTGGCAGCAGTGTAAAGTGTGAACTGTGTTCTTCTTTTCATTGCAACAGCCATATTGTGTTCATTCCTTTTATATGTTTCTATCCACCTTTCTATAGCTTCTTCCAAATGTAATGTTTTATTTGACATTAATTGTTAAGCTTTGAAAATTTAAATAGCTTGAAATAGAATATATCACTTAAAAACTGAGTAAATAACAAAGTTTACAAATAAAACTAACTTTATATTTTACTGTAAAATTGGGTTACACATAGCTGTTTCAGGGACCATCAACTTTAGCAGGGGATAGTAAAATACAGTCTAAAATAAATAACTGGCTTCAATCCTGGTATTAATATGTCGAGGCTGATCTTCAAGATTCCCAATATGAATCCCTCGTATTATCAATGTCAGCCGCCACTCCTACTTGTTCCGATCTTTCACTTTCACTTGCAGATAATTCCTGTTCAGTTTCATTATTTACAAATTGGTCACTCTCGCTTGAGCTATCAATAAATATCATAAAGTTATAAAATAATTTTCATGTCCAATGTATCGAAACTCTAGGTGTGAAGACAGATAAAAGTAGCTTGAATACGAGAATGCAGTGGAAATAAAATCTACCCTATCTGTTGACTTAATACTGAACCAAGAGCTAGAAAACCTGGGATCGTTGTGAGCGACGTTGGCACTCAAAGGGTTAAATGGGGCTAAAAGTGTGTCTTAAAATCGAAAAAATACGGTACTTTATAATTTGGCTACCACTTGTCTATACCAACACTTTGTCACTTATTATAACACACATTATTTACTTTAAATATTTATATTTTTCATGGATTCATTTGTTGGGGGTTATTTTCTTTAGGCCACATGACAAATCCTGGGTGGTAGGATTATAACTACTACTACTTCCTGAGGAAGATGCAATAAGAGCATTGAAATATTGATGTGTGTGTAAATATATGTTGGTGTTTTTACTTTTTATTTGTGCTTTGGGTGACCTGGCGGTCTAGGGGTAAGGTGTCAGACTTCTATGCTGGCGGCCGGGGTTCAATCCTCGCTCCCGGCACAGATTTATCTGATTACCAAACCCTTCCTTCACCTCTGACAAGACATCTTGGGAATGTGGGGAATGTCAGGCCTCCACCGTGGTTCGGATTCCACGTTAAACTGTAGGTCCTCCATTTAATCTCACAATCACCCTACCATTACACATTAGTGTAAGTGCGTATAACCCTAACGGGTAGTAAGACGCAGTGCTAATAATAATAATAATAATATTTGTGCTTTGATTTTATACAATTCTATCATTTTATTTATT
Source organism: Timema californicum (assembly GCA_902141385.1). Lineage (NCBI taxonomy): Eukaryota > Metazoa > Arthropoda > Insecta > Phasmatodea > Timematidae > Timema > Timema californicum. The sequence goes on along the minus strand of CABFOW010007053.1, from coordinate 25,143 downwards.
TTATATTATATTTTTCTTAATGCACTTTATTTCATACACAATTTATTTGAATACTCTTAAGAATTAAAGACATAATTTTGTCAGCTCTGATACAAGCAATCAAGCTTAAATCCTCCCAGGGGTGTCAGGCTTTTTCTTCGGCTTATTTTCCATTTGATGGCTGATGTGGTTGTTGCAGGCATGGTTGGCATTCTTGGGGATATTTGGGGGTCATCCAGCATGTTAGTTTGTGTAAGTAGACACACACAAAAATACATTTTTTCAGCTGATATTTTGCCATCAATCTCTCGTGACCTTGTGATTGGAACCTAACCTCACCTTGTTATTTCATTAGCGTTCTCTAACCTATGTGGTCATTATGTTTGGAAACCAAGATTAATGTTTCTTTAAATCGATTGTTATTACCGTGGTCTGGACTCGGATTAAATTAAAATGATCAAAAAACAACTTTAAATTTATTTAAAAAAACAGACCTAAAAATGGCACACAACTAAATCAAACATGAATTTTACAAAAATTTAAAATGCGATGAAAATCCTTTAACAATTAAACTCTCTCATTCTGCTGGGTGTAATATAATATTTACAAGTAACAGCCCTCTCCAGCCTGGTTGCATTCTCGCCAGGAATGTGTATTTCACAACCAGGCAAGCAAAAAGAATACGTTAATCGACTGTTATCTTGGTATTCTGACAACTGTGATGAGGAATTATTATTATTATTATTAGCACCGCGTCTTACTACCCGTTCGGGTTATACGCACTTACGCTAATGTGTAATGGTAGAGTGATTGTGAGATGAAATGGAGGACCTACAGTTTAACGTGGAATCCGAACCACGGTGGAGGCCTGGCATTTCCCACATTCACAAGATGTCTTGGCAGAGGTGAATGAAGGGTTTGGTAATCAAATAAATCTGTGCCGGGACCGAGGATTGAACCCCGGCCGCCAGCATAGAAGTCCGACACCTTACTCCTAGACCGCCAGGTCACTGACAATGAGAAAATAATTTTTGAGTATTTATAAAAGGTAGATACGGTTTAAAAATATACTTGTTCAGTATAGATTTGTAAAACTTATTAAAAAAAATGCCTAAAAATAACCCAAAAGACACAAACCAGGAAAAGTATGACCTAAATATCATAAATGACTTAACACTGAACAGTTGGTAGCACTGTCCTCAATTTCGCAGCATAGTACGTGGCTCTGGGTGATTGTCAAGTGATAGATAATTTCTTGCCCCCTTGTTAGACAAGCATGTTACTGACCCTCTCGTGTGTGTGCCCCGCTAGGCCCAGCACCTCACCCGGGCAGTGGCCACCCTACTCCGGTTCTCGCCAGAGGAGGAGCGTCTTCTCAGAGAGACTCTGGACTGGAAGATGTCCTGGTTTGGATCCCGGCCGAGGCTGGGCGCGGGACAAACTGCCAAGGCCATCCCGCCCAGCTGATGAGTCTCATCCCACGACACGTCTCATTTCCATTGACAAACTCGACATACATAACCAATAACATTTTTTTTTTTTTTAATTTTTATCCACTTATATTAGAAGGGGTTTTTTGGTTTGTTGATTTGAACATTTATATGGAGTGTCATCAGGAAGAAAAAACAATTATGTTGTTTGGGATATTTAACCCTTTTAGTGCTGTGCCGATGCTTGATTTACGTGTGAAGTGTGTCAGGCTTGTTTCAGGCTTTGTGCGCTGAGAATATCACACCTGTTTCATCATTTTTGTAAGGTTTTACAACTATCGTTACCAAAATGTTCTTTAAGAAGAAATTTTTATGATTGTTCTATAATTTTTTTTATAAAATAAGGGAATGTTCTCGTTCAACTGGGGGGAAAAACTCATCCTATTTATCGGGTAACACCAGAACTAGCACAAATCTGGAAAGCTGATCACATTGGTTCTGTCTCTTTTATGATAGAAGGTGGAGCCAATCACATCGGCTTGTGGCACTTTTACCAGTAGAAGGCGGAGCCAATCATATCCACTCATGGCACTAAAAGAGTTAACAGGTTCCATTGGTCACTCATACGAATCCCTGATTAACTAACATTTGTCAGTAACCTTTACCCAGGTCTTGACACAAGACTCTGTAACCAGGAACCGGTCTTGTGAATCCGGTACTCCACGGACTTCTAGTTATGTAAAGGCCGCTATTGCTCTCAACCGAGCCGGCAGAGAAGAATGGTTTTATACGATTCGTGCGATTTTTCACACAATGTTAGAACTCATTCTTTTTAGAAACTTTTTTTTAAAAAGTAAATTGTGTATAACTTGCTATACACATCAAATGATTTGTAAGATTTTAATATATTCAATTTGTATATGTGGAATAAGATACAGGAGAGATACAGGACATAAAAACAATATAGCCTACTTAGGAATTTGACAATTTAACTTCAAGATTTTTAAATATCGAGCCTTTTCCTACCAGAAAAATTGAACTGAGCCTTAAGTTTGTTGATTCTGACACATATCTTATCTCTTCCCTCCCCCCTGTCACCTTAAACATAAGGTTTTAAATCGACTACATGTCCTCATCAAGGTCAAAGATTCCTGTTCTAATTACCAATGGCTTTACATTACTCTTAATATTCAAGAAAATGGAATATACTCCTGGAAAGTGCAGGGGATTTTTTGTATCAGTAAAATAGTGGCAGCCCTGAATATGACTGTGAGAGTGAAAATAGAACACGGTCCACATTTAACACTTTACATTGCTATACCCCGTCCCCGACATGTGAAATGGTGGCGGTTGGCAGAAGGTTCTTTATTGTGAACATTGGTTGACAGTGACTAACTAATGTCAACAGCGTGAAAACGACTGTGTATTGTTTTTCGTAAACGAAAATGGAGGTTTGGGTGGAGTAGATCTAACAACTGGTCAGTTAATTTATGTAAACCTATGGTGCTTGTTTTGACTAGACCTAATATTTACACAACATATCAAGTGGAACATATCTACCCAAATTAACCTACAGAAAACAAAGTATGTATGTTAGAGTAAATAGGACTAGGTCATATGATGATGATGATGATTATGATGATGATGATGATAATAATAATAATAATGATACTCACTTTCTTTTATCCATAACTAAACTGTTTTTAAGTAGGTACTTACGTATTGTCATAAATTTCTAGATAGTAATTTGTGTACATTTTAATTTACATATTGTATAACTTAAACTCTATTGATTATGAAGTTATACTCGTTTTAATATAACAGGAGGAGTGAAGCAGTTTTAAAATTGGCAGACAAATTTATTCGTCGTAACCAAAGGAAAGCGTTACCAAACCGAGCTTTGGTATCGTCATGGTCATAAACATTTCGTCAACATCGGTACCAGGTCAACCGCATAACATGGCTATTATTATTTTCTTTTAAATTATATTCTATAAATAATTATTTGTGAGAGGTTGGTTGACATTATTGCCTTCCAGCCAATGTTTGCAATATGGAACCTTCTGTTGGCTGTTACCCCCTCTCCTACCGTAGTCCCATTGGACAAAGAGATCCATTGTTTGCACCTCTCTCCTGTCATTCCATACATACATTAATACTTATATTTAGAGCCAATTAGCAACGTGTGTTCAACTAAAGGTGATGGCGCATTCACTTCAAGTTGGCTGGACGTGCATGCTCTTGCACGCTCTTTGAGTATAAATAGTGATGATAACCAGTACTTTATTAACATTCTTTAGTTTAATTTGTGAAATGTGTATGATTTGTAAATAATATTTTACTGTGTTTGTTAACTTCAAGATTATATTATTTTATTATTGTTCATTAAAATGAAATGATATATGTCCTGGTGTCAAATTGTATCTTTGTATTCTTATCAAATAAGTTTGTTTGATTTGTTAAAAGTTTTTTGTTTTAAATTTTCTAATTTTATTTTTAAAATATGGTAGGAGTACAAAAAATGCTACCTTGAGTGAAAAGCCATTTGTAAGGAACGCAAAATGCGATAAACCTGTGTCTTGATAAGGAAAAGATGTATTATATTTGTAAGAAGGTATAGGAAAGGTGGATAGAAACATATAAAAGGGGGACGAACACAATATGGCTTTTACAATGAAAAGAAGAACACAGTTCACACTTTACACTGCTGCCAATAGACAAGGAGGTAATGGATGTCTCTTAAAGAAAATTGATCGTCACCGCCCAATCCCCCGACCCAGGTTTCATTCTATCGGAACTCATCAGGGAGGAGTGTGAAACGCGCAACACAACTTCTTAACAGAGGAAACCAAAAAAACATGTTCCTATCTATGTGTTCTATCATTCTTTACCTTTTTCCTTTATCTCCCCTTTTGTGTTTTTTTTGTTTTCTCTTTTAAGAAGTTGTGTTGTGCATTTCAACTCCTCCTTGATGGGTTCTGATAGAATGAAACCTAGGTCGGGGGATTGGACGGTGACGATCAATTTTCTTTAAGAGACAACCATTACCTCTTTGTCCATTGGCAGCAGTGTTAAAGTGTGAACTGTGTTCTTCTTTTCATTGTAAAGGCCATATTGTGTTCGTCCCCCTTTTATATGTTTCTATCCACCTTTCATATACCTTCTTCCAAATATAATACAGTTACCTCATTAAGTGAAAAGAGGTTTTCCTTCTAAAGAAATGATGTAGTTAGAGATTCATATCGAGCGTGAGCTAAGGCTCTTTGGAATGCGGGAATATGTTCATTCCAGGCTACCTAGAGATGACACAAGAGGGTAGATGTCAAATGAGACTGCTGATCAACATTTACATCACCTCAGTTTAATACACGAGAGGTTATCAAGCGAGTCTGAAGAACAGCGCTCACGCTGACTTACCGCTGGAGGAAAAGTAACTGCCGGACAGCTGCCGAAAGAAAGTCGCTTATAAACTCAAGTGACTCGTAACCGAAGGCACTTTTTCAATTAAGATGCTTTTAGATCAGCAATTAATGTTTTTGCTGATGTACTTGTATAGTATGAAACAAAGCTTTATTCCCACATAATTTTGCTTTGATAATACTTGCAACAAAAAATTGTTTTAATGAAGTTTATCATGATTAAAATATTTTTAATATCGGAATGACATCAGGGTTTATATAATCACGCTGTAACAAATATCTCCAAGTAGTCTATCAAGACGTTTAATCTTTTTTTTCTAGCTTACAATTAAGTTATCTGGAAGAAACTTACCTTTGGACTAACAGATAAACTTGTATATACAGAATTTAAAAAAAAGAATCATCTAAATAGGCGCATCTGATAAAATATCTATTAAAATGTATAGACTTAAAGTGAATCAGATGTGTGACAATTATTTTGAGGGCGATCTCAACCATTGAAAAGAAGACACTAAATAAACACACAAAATGGAAGGTAGAGTTCCGGATTCTTAAAATATAACCAGAAACTAACTTTAAAAAGAGAAATATGTTGTACCTATATTATTACAAACATAGCTTATATTCAGAAGCGTCTATCTAAATTTATAGAAAGAAAAAGAAATGTGGGGAGAATCCAATGAACAAATGTGACTTCTTCCATTATTCTGGCTTATAAAATAGGATAAGTCACGCATTGAAACCCAAAGTTTTTATATTTCAGAATTACTTCCTACATGAAAAAAAAAGGGACTCAGGGCCAGTTTCAAGGTCAGATTTAGTACGCCTCAAGTGCGGCGCTACACTAAGTACAAGGCGACACCTACCTAAACTCGAATGGAATTGGCCAATTTCCTATGTGAGAACGGCCCATTCCATTCTGGTTTAGGTAGGTGTCGTCTTGTATTTAGTGTAGCGCCGCACTTGGCGTACTAAATCTGGCCTTGAAACTGGCCCTAAGGAATTAAGGATAGTGACACTGTAGAGGGAGCTTAAAAGACCACCTGTGAATGAGCTAAGTTGGATTTTTGCTAGATACTGTGAAGGTTAAGTTTCAGGGGACTCTGAAGAGCAGCTTGTGATCCTTAATAACTGATAAAAAAAAAGCCTATGGCACAGTAATATCTGCCAGTCTTTCAACATTACAACCTTTATTAGTGAAAACTTTTGTAAATCTAACAAAAATTTGTAATCATGTTTAAGAAGGTAGCCTAGCTGTGGCCATATTTAGATAAAGAAATGATTAGATCGAAATCTCTGTATCGAGGATTTACATTTGCGCCAGCGCTGGCCGTCTCTGGTTGCAAAACCAATCATCGAACTGGCGGGCTATTCAAATTCAAATATAGTGAACCTTAAATAAGGCAAGAATCCTTGATTTGACTTTCTTCCCATTTAAAAAAAAAATCTTTTATAGTTAAAAAAACTCAAATTAAAAATGCAACTAACAAAACCAGGCTTTAAGTAACATTTGTGTTTGGTTGTTTTCAAAATTTTTTTTTCTGAGATATTACCTGAATAAAAAATAACTCTTAAGATATTGTTTTTTCAAAGTAAATCAACTGTGTATTTCACTGCAATATGATTAATATGCAATTCTGAACACACATTTCTTTAATTCGAAACTTACCCTTTTGTAGCGAGTTAAAAAAAAACTTTGTCAAATCGGCTGTTAATACAAAAATTAGGTTGATGGTGGTTGGAATGGGTAGAATTATAATAACTAACATATATTTATATTTTATCAAACAAATATATTATTAATACATAGCTTTAATGGGACGAATAAAATATTTGGTTAACTTTTGTTAATATTAGTTATCCTATAATTATATAACACATTGTTTTATTTGTTTACAAAAGGTGTATATTGCCCAAAAATAGTTCAAGTTCCCACTCGAGGATTATGAAAATACAATAGCTAAGGAATTATTCATATAACTATACTAACATGAGATATAGAAACTTAAGTATGTTAATAACCAACGGTTACATCAGTAATTTATGCAATATTATTAGTGATTCAGTGGTGAGTGGTGGGAGGGCAGGTCCCATCGAATCCGCATTGCCGCCAAAATAGAAATAAATATTCTTTAATCTAATACGACCCAGTACGAATGATCAGAATAGGCCTAATTCAATACAATCTAATCTTTGTCGACTATTAGAACATGTGTAACAAAAAAATTTCACTATTTTTATTCCACTTGGTTATAAAATATATCAAAGGAACAGTTGCTTTAAAATTAAGTTTGTATTTAATTAGAAGAGCAGAATAAAAGTACAGGTCACTTTTTTTTAAGGTGCAATGTATAGTTTTCGAGATACTACATACAGCTTGGTAACTGGCGGTGTAAGCCATTCACATTAGTGTCCGGCGTTTAGTGACGTTTGAATTGCCGGGAATCAATTTCTTATGGGTTTTATTGTGCGATGGTGTAATGCAGTGTTTGTGATCAGTAACCAGTTTTAGATTTTATCTAACATAGCTGTGACCTGGTGGTCTAGGGGTAAGGTGTCAAACTTGTGTGCTGGCGGCCGGGGTTCAATCCTCAGTCCCGGCACAGATTTATCTGATTACCAAACCCTTCCTTCACCTCTGACAAGACATCTTGTGAATGTGGGGAATGCCAGGCCTCCACCGTGGTTCGGATTCCACGTTAAACTGTAGGTCCTCCATTTCATCTCACAATCACCCTATCATTACACATTAGCGTAAGTGCGTATAACCCGAACGGGTAGTAAGACGCGGTGCTAATAATAATAATAATAATAATAATAATCTAACATAGCTATCCATACATATTAATAAAATTGATAATAAAACACATACTACCTCTGTGTTTTAAATACGTTCTACATTGTTAATGATCAGTGTTGCCAATTAAGCAACTTTGTTGCTAGAGCTATCCACTTTTGAGCTCTAAACTTTATATCTGTCATTCACAAAAATAACCACAACGACATCGTTCCGAGGATCGGCTCAGTCCACTGATGTATCTTACTTTCAATTCAGATTAATGCATTCGAAATAAGACGTTTCGTAGTTTTTTCCCCTCTTTCTTATTTAAATGATTTAGGGTGGCTATAAGTGAAGGCTGAAAAGAGAGTATAAGCTTATACATAATAGAGGTAGTTGCAGAAAACGTTGAATTGTGAATATTATTTTAAAAGTAGGCCTATTTATCATATCTATCAAAAGTGATGTATGAATTCCTCAAAATGGTTTTAGTATCTTTTAACTATTAAATCCAAAATGGGATTCTATCTCAACGCAATTGCATGATCACACAACAACTAAATTCTACTTTACCTTACTTTAACCAACATAAAATTGGAAAAATGAGTTTAGCTCAGATAGTTTATAAGTAATCAATGTATTCTAATGCATATGTGGGTTCACTTTGTCTGAATAAATTATCATCATTAATCCATAAGCGTAATTAAAATAAACCTATTCTCTTGTTAGTAAAAAAACAACCTGTAGAAACAGTCATGTTGACCCCTTGGTTGTTTATCACTTTGTCTTTCACAGAAGCGTAGAGGCCAGCGAGCTCAAAGTCCGGCCGCGCCCCTCCCGACAGCGCAGAGAGAAAGAGCGAGATATCTATCTGTCCCTCTCCCACACATATCGATTAAAGACGGACATCACCGACAGGGTAATTAAAAAAATTAAATGGTTCCCTCATTTCCTCACATACGATAGGTCTCAAGTTATCTTAAAAGATAAAAAATAGGATCCCAACACAAACGTATATATACATATCGAATCTTATCTCAATACCCACGTCAGAAGCTAGGACACGTCACCATACCGAGGCGGAGAGTCATATACCCTTCGTCTCCCCCTTCCAAACACGATGACCCCGTGGTCCGGTCGGTAGCGCGCTTGACCCGCGACTTGAAAGTCCGCGGATCGACACTCTGCGACCCCAATGTTTTTCACCACTCCTACAACCCCGGTATCACCCAGCTGAAATTCCCCCATAAAAANCCCCCCCCCTCCCCCTTTCAATATGTCAGTGTCAGAATGGGCAAAAATGCCCACTGGAAATACTTTAGTTTCAATTCTCCGCCGAGCTTACGTGGAAATCATACGTAAACCTGGCCGAGAAACTCCGTGTACCGTCGACCGACCCTGTAGCCTCACTCACAACAAAAAGGTCACTGACCGGTCGTCGAACTGGGGTCGACCGGTTCTGTGTCCAGCCATCTTTAATCGCTCCTCCCCTTATATCCAGATGTTCCCCACTGATTTATCTCTTTCTCCCGCAACCCGCGGGTGGAAATTTCGTTCCCGCGGGTGCAATAATTTTTATTTCCCCTCCTCTTCGGTTTCCCACACCCTGTGAGACAAAAATTACTCACAGGGTGAAGCTTATTTTATTTTCACTCCGGGGCTACGTATGAAATATCTGCGTAGTCCTGGCGGTAGAACACCGGCACCGGCGGCTCCTCCGACCGGCGCCAAGCCCCCCGCGAGTTATTTATTTTATTTCCCCATGTTTCTTGTTTCCTTCCTCTGTTTACACTTTGTCTCTCTCTTTTGTACTTATTTGTATTTTTTATGGTCCTGGCGACCATTCATGAGCTACGGGGTGGGTTTTTATTATATTTTCCCACCCCTAACCCACTGAAAGCATCATTCAGCCCGCCAGGGCGTCATTGTATTCCTGTATGAAGTTTTGTTATATGTTTCTATGTCGTGTGTGTCGTCGAGAGCCCCTCGGAGCTGGTGTCAACTCTTTGTCCTCTATGTTTCTTCATGTTTTTTATTCATGTTTATAAATATATGTTAACAAACAATAAATAACCCTTACAAACAAACAAACAAACAAACAAACTCGGTCTCGAGGTATCTTAAAAGATAAAAAAACAGGATCCCAACCCGAACGTATATATATATATATATATATCTCGAATCTTATCTCGATACATACATCAGAAGCTAGGCCACGTCACCCTGCCGAGGCCGGGAGTTATATACACTTTGTCTCCCGGTATCAGAGAGTTTGTCCCCGTGGTCCGGTCGGTAGCGCGCCGGACCCACAACTTGAAGGTCCGTGAATCAAATCTCCACGACTCAATCGCTTTTTTATTAGTTATTTATTTATTAAATACATAAATAATAATTTCAGGCTATTCCATAGATATTTTTAATAACTTTTTGGAAATCTATTCTGGGTCCTGTTAGTAAAATTGATTTGAAAAAATATTTTTTATTGTCAAGGAGTTTCTTAGTCTTTTTCGTAAGTCAGAGTTGGAATAATGACATTTACTTCCAATCATGTCTCTTTGCGGTCAAAGGTACTACTTACTACATCATAACAGTAATAGTAGCAAACAAAAGGAGGGTACGATTTCATTACTTTAGGATAACCTAGTTATGAGCTTTCTTGAGGCCGCAGTTGTAAAATCTCGTGGTATATTTCGGTATTTTTACAACTGCCCAAGTACAAGAAACCAATATTTCGGAGCTTAGGAGGAAGTTCGGCCTATAAAAAATACTTTTCTTTACTATGAGTTGTGTGGCATGCAATGAGTTGTAGACCAAGATCTCCCTAGTTTTTGTATTTCTGACTTTCTCCGCCATTTTATTGCTTTTTTGTGCATAGTGAGCGAATCAAAGACAATATTTTTCATACTTTGACACAGAGGGTGGGACATTCTTTACTTGACGCACTGTGTTACTATACTGGTCGCACATACAAAAGGCCATCATCACTAGTGACACTAGCTAATTAGTGTCTGTAATAGATCTAAGAACTAACAAACTAAAATATAATGCACAGTAATTTGGAGCAAACTAATAAAGTTATAAAATCAAAAATATAAATTTTGTTATATTTTATCTAGTTGAATGAGGTGAGGAAATGGAGCTTAGTATAGTTATAAGAATATATTAATTTTAAAACTATCAGCAAGAAATAAACACGTTTTTTAAAAAGAAATTCAGAACAAAATAAAGATAAACATGTTAAGGTATTAAGACAAACTAACAACAAACTTTAAACAAAAAATGTTCAAGTTTTTAAGGAATGTGAGAGAACTACTACTAGAAAAAATTATCGAGGCTTTATGAAAGAAAGAAATGGAAATCTTCTCAAAAAGAAATCTAAAATGAACCAAGAACTAATGATTATTATTATTAGCACCGCGTCTTACTACCCGTTCGGGTTATACGCACAACTAATGATTTATTGCAAAGATAAAATATCTATTTTTAAAAGTTGTATGTGTCCAGGTGAAGAATATGGTTGCCATAAAGGCCTTAATCCGCACTCTTAGTGTAAATAAATCTTGTGTTGTCCTGCCAAAACGATTGCGATCATAAAAATATGGATTTTTGAAAGATGGGGGAGAGGGGTCAACTTCATGAACGTGCACACATATTAAGGGTGTATAGAAACATATCAAACTATTTTTTCCAGAACAATCAGGAACAAACAAAGAAAAAATTATTGCAATCATCATTTATTTTTTTAAATGTTTTTAGGCGAAAAGGACGATAAGGCAGATTCATTGAGGTCCAAACTAAACATATCATTTGTGAGCGTGTCAAAACGGAAAAAACTGACTTTTTTGCAGAACAATATGGAACTAACAAAGAAAAAAGTATTGTAATCATAAAAAAAATGTTTTTAAAAGGGGAGAAGGGCGAATTCATGGATGTCAAATGTTAAAGTATAGTTAATTTTGGGGACGTATAAAAAACCAATAACAATGCAAAACAAACAATCCCAACCATAAAAATTTCAATTTTCATAAGTGGGAGGAAGGTATTGTAAAGTTGGCACTACCAATGTAAATATACCATTTGTGAGATTATCAAAACGGAACAAAAAATTTTTTTGTGGGACAATCCGAAACAAACAAGTTGGCCCTTCACGAGTAAACAAAGTGTCACAAACTCATGTCCCATTTGTGCAAGAACAAATGCGGAACGAACAAACCTTTTTGCAGTACAATCTGGAAAAACGATCGCAACCATAAAAATGTAAATTTTCCAAAGTGTGTTAGGGGGGTGAGGGGGAGTTACTGTGAAGTTGGCCCCACCAATGTAAGCATGTCATTTGTGGGCCTATCAAAACAGAACAAACGAACCTACCTGTGGTACAAATTGTGGAATTATTTTCATTTGGTTTAGAAAATATTAAACATCTATCTATATTTCCATTCACGGTAGGAATTACTCTCTGAAAGGTCTTATTTCCTACCAATATCCTACTATATAGTAGATTTATGGTAGGGAAAAGGGCCTTTCAGAAGTGAATTCCTACCGTGAATGGAATATATGTTTCCTGTTGTATTATTTTTGACGGAGGTATCTTTCTCATCAATAATATGGGTATGTCATCGTCACTTTCCTATACAACTCGAAATTCATTTTCAATTGAACTAATCTCACAACTATCATTTTCTTCAGAGCTTTGGAATTCTGAATTGGTACATTCAACATCAGAATAATTATGTCTAATAATGTTATCAATTGAGTAAGGAGGGAGTTCTACCACACCGGACATGTACTCCGTATCACACATGTCTTCTCTGTAATAGAAAAAAATATTAAGGCCTAAATTATTATTTCAAAATGTATATTATTTATTCTAATAAAGAACAGGCAACTAATAATTTTTCAATAGAGATAAAGCGTATTATAAAGATAAATATGTTTTATACACCTATATAAATTGTATATATATATATATATATGAGAGAGATAGAGAAAATTGAACAAAACTGATTTCAAAGTGAGCATATTTTATATAAATCTAAACTTCAATAAGGACTTGAATCGGTTGGTGAATCATGCCAAAAATATGTATTCAAAACATTACTAGGAACTTGCAACAATAAACTTGAGTTTACAAAAAAAAAAGTTTATTAATTATTTACCTAGACAAATAAAAAATATATATAATTTTTACATATTTTTGGTGGCTTTCCACATGTGTTCTCTTTTTTTAGTTTTCCAATCCACTCTGCAAATAAATAGGGTGCATTTACTATAAAATTGTTTCCTTCTCCTTGCACCCTAGAATAACTCTCTTATTCGGATAAGAATGCTTCAGTTATTTTGATTAAATTAATTCAAATAAAAAATGTTTTCTCTCTCTCTCTCACACACATATTTTTTATGAGTCATATGTAATAAACCATTCCTTTGTGAGTGAAATAATTATTTTATTAAATTATTTATTTGCAAAAAATACAAAAATTTATAGAAAGACAATAGACAATAGTAAATAGCGGTTTTTCACTTGAAGTAAATTCAAAGCACTCACACACTTACAAATGCAAAAATCAATTACTACTATAATATCATACTTGGGCCTAAAATTACTATCTAAGTGAGTTAAAAATGCATAAATAATTAACACTATATATTCCTATATTGTTTAGGTGCCCAACAGGATATCTCACTAATTAGCACATCATTATAGACTACTTATATAGGGACAACGTTTAACTTGACCTAATTATACCCTTATAGGTTGGATTAACCGAGAAATTCAAAATATTCCAATAGAATAGTTTTTAAACATTAAGCCATATAAAATGCTGGAAAAATTGCTAGCTTAAATGTAATAATAATGATATTTAGCACCGCGTCTTACTACCGGTTCGGGTTATACGTTATAAGTACTAATTACGCTAATAGATCAGGAGTTGGGAAGGTTAAATTAGAGGAAGTGAACCCGCATTTGCGTTGAGGGAGAGTGGAAAACCATTTAGGAAAAACCGCCCCAGTTCACCCGACCGAGATTCGAACCTCGATCTCCCCGTCCTCAGCAGTCGAGGTCAACACGACAAGCGCGTTAGCCAACTACGCCACCGAGGCGGGTAGCTTAAATGTAGATTCTTGCATTCACACTATTTTTAAGGCGATAAAAAATCTATTTCTTATCAAGCATATTTTCAAGAGGCCCCTTAATTAACAGTTTGACAGCTGTGGGAGAGAACGTAAGAAAATACAGGCTATAAATGTAATATAATCATAGTATCATATCCTGACACGTTAGCTCAGTCGCTAGCGGGATGGTCTACAGTGCAAAGGGTTTCGGGTTCAATTTCTGGTAGGAGCGTAGTATCTATTATTTCTTCTGGATGTTGTTTATGTCTTAGAATTCATTAATTCTATTTAACCGTGGAAACTTGCCGTATTCCTAAAATTATCAAATATTTGAACAATATAATTTTCGAACCTCGATCTCCCCGTCCTCAGCAGTCGAGGTCAACACGACAAGCGCGTTAGCCAACTACGCCACCGAGGCGGGTAGCTTAAATGTAGATTCTTGCATTCACACTATTTTTAAGGCGATAAAAAATCTATTTCTTATCAAGCATATTTTCAAGAGGCCCCTTAATTAACAGTTTGACAGCTGTGGGAGAGAACGTAAGAAAATACAGGCTATAAATGTAATATAATCATAGTATCATATCCTGACACGTTAGCTCAGTCGCTAGCGGGATGGTCTACAGTGCAAAGGGTTTCGGGTTCAATTTCTGGTAGGAGCGTAGTATCTATTATTTCTTCTGGATGTTGTTTATGTCTTAGAATTCATTAATTCTATTTAACCGTGGAAACTTGCCGTATTCCTAAAATTATCAAATATTTGAACAATATAATCAATTTAATTGTAACCACTTGACTTCTTGGGTTCGTTACTTAAGGTAAAGTGCATATATATGTATATTAATGCTTTGATAATCACCATTTATGCACACATTATATTTACCAATAGGCTAGGCCTAACTAATTTGAGGAAAACCGTCCAGATGATTTAAAATGTAATTAATCAATAAAATTTATCATTCATATGACCCAAGATCTAAGTCAAACTGACAGTATAAATATTCTTACCTCAAATTAAAATATAAATACATAGTTAATTTAATTGAAGGTAATAATTGTAGTTTTCACTAAATTGAAGATTGTGAAACTTTTTTTTCCATATATATTAATGTATCCAGAGTAATAAGTTTTGCCAATTTAAGTTAAATAAAATAATACCTTTTTCTGCATTAATAATGACTAAACTAGTTCAAATAACTAAGAAATTAAAAACACTATAAACTGCCTCAATTACTAATTTTTTTCATGAAAAAAGGTTATTTATACAATGGCTGTAAAAAGTGCTTTCAAATGTTAAGTATTTATTTCATCATTCTTGATATGCAATTGGTCGAAACCTTGGGCGATCGCTTAGAGCCATTTATTGTTTACTAGATTGTATATTCTGTGTTACTGATTCTGCAAACCCCTAACATATAAAATAAACATAAAACCTATCTGCCTATATAATACATTATGCTCATTCTCCGTTTCAAAGCTTGACGTTTTCCAGGTTGTTATGGAAGGAACCATTGTTTATTATTATTTTTTATATATATATATATAGTTACTTTACAGTTCCCAGAGATCCCAAATAAAACACAAATCTATAAATTACTACATGTTTCAATAATGAAATAACCCTGGCAGTGGTATAAAGATCAATATCACTACAATATGAGGTTAACTATTTCAAGAGACAACTTGTGAATGCTCGTTCAAACAGAAATCTCGCAAGGACTGCAGCTTACTTGTGTTTGTGTTAATACAGCTAGAGTAGCCGCTGTGTCTTGCGCGGACTGTGGAGGCGGGCTATCTCCCGTTCTTGTCGACTAAGATACACTTCCCTTCAAAGTTTTGATCCCATGAGCCAACTTGGGAGTTTCAGTGCATATTTTTATGGCATACGTAAATCAGGTCATTCAGTAAAACATTGTATATTTAAATCGGAATATTTTTTTAAAATTAAGTCTATAAATCTCTTGAATACTAATATTTAAAATCCCAGCTTTATTAAATAGGTATCTAGAGAATTAAAGATATTAAATTTCAAAATTTTATTTCAAAAAGTGTGGCCTAAAACTAGATTCGGAAAACGTAAAAATTGAAGTTTCTTACCTTCGTAGCTCTTGAAAAAAATACATTTATGGTGTGTGACATTTCGTAGAAGAAAACGCTTTTGAATTTGAATGGTGAAAAATAAAATATTCCTGTACTTATGGCCTTAATCAGTAAAGAGGTGAATTTTGGTATCCATGCTTACTACGGCTTCCCATTGAACATATTTTTATTATTATTATTAGCACCGCGTCTTACTACCCGTTCGGGTTATACGCACTTACGCTAATGTGTAATGGTAGGGTGATTGTGAGATGAAATGAAGGACCTACAGTTTAACGTAGAATCCGAACCACGGTGGAGACCTGGCATTCCTCACATTCACAAGATGTCTTGTCAGAGGTGAAGGAAGGGTTTGGTAATCAGATAAATCTTTGCTGGGACCGAGGATTGAACCCCGGCCGCCAGCATAGAAGTCTGACACCTTAACCACTAGACCACCAGGTCACCCTTGAACATATTAAAATTCCCCATAAAAATCAAGCTGCCATCTTGTAAACTTTCACTTTTTTGCCTATATCGTGGCAAATATAACTGATACGAAAAAATACTTCAGATAAAAATAATAGTTTATTAAATTGCCTACAAAAAGGGTATATTTTTTTGTATCTCCAATACTTTAGCTGTAATCCAACAATGAATAGAGAAGAAAATCCCCATACCTCTTTAAACTGTTATGCAAATGGTTTTTTGCAGCTTCATGACCTGTAAAGCTTATGAATAAATGACAAATCATTAAATTCATTGAAAATTTTTATGGCATTTCTTAGATATGTGAAAGTTCATCTAATCTAACCGATTAAAATTGTTGCATGCCACTTGTACTAGGTGTAGCATTGTCCGAAGCTCAATCGTCTGGTGGAAGTGGTTCATCGGGGTTGGCATTGTCGGAGGAGTCGTACTCAAGTTGGCTGTGAGGCGTGTTGAAAGGATCCTCATAAAACTCCCTCTCAATAGAACTGTCGTTTTCAATGTCGAGATTTCTGTTCGAGTTCAAACACGCGATACCTTGGCAATGTCCACAAATCGCTGCACATTTTAGTCTGGTTTTCCGTCATCCACAAGATGAGGTACATCTCTTTTTACAATTGCATGAGAGTAATAAGAGCATGTAATCTGGAGCAGCTATTCACGTCTTTTAAAAAATCATCGCTCAGAGGATAAAATGAAGTATCATTAACCTATGTTCTTATGTCCTCCCGAATTATCGCTGCAGCTGTTTTTATTATTCGAAGTCGTTCCTTCCTTTGGTTGACTTTTCTGTTTGTACCAATGATCTGACAAAATTTTATAACCGGTATTTTGAAACAAACAATAGCAACTTTTTTCTGATTTCTTGTAATAATAATAATCTCCCCATATTTCTCTTCAAGTTTTTTGTTTATCGTATATTTGTCAGGAACGTAGCCTTCGAGTAAGTCCAACAATTCAGGCAGTGAAAATTGGCACTCATCGCTAGTTTCAATAAAGTCATATATTACCTCCATTGCTGATTTTACATCGTTGACTGGTGGACGTTCACTTTTTTTGTCTGTTGCTGGATTCTTAAGAGAAGTTAATGTAACATCTTTCATGGTAAACCGATTCAACGGCGACCAAGTCCGAAGCACTTTCTAACCACTTGAGTTACTTCCCATTTGTCATTTCTTTTTCCACCGGCTTGTGGTACACTTTCTTTCACGAATTAACTACAAACATTGTGCACTTTCGTATTTTATCGGCATGATTTTTTTTCTCTATCATAAAACTGCGAATAGATTGTTTTTGCACAGTAAAAACACGCATTTTTGAATTGAAAACTTGGGATAGATGACCTGAGCTTCGATATTTTTTAGTGAACTAACAAGTTCTGCTTCAGTGGTGCTTTGTCGTTTCAATTTTAATGCAGCAATAATGCTGTTTTCAAGAGTATATTCTTTTCTGTATGAAATATGCAGTCGCAGTATGCAATTTTTCTTTTTTTTATTGTCTCCTCTCCTGTCACTTGCTTTTTTTTAAAAGTGGTAAGTCCTTTATCTTTAACACTCACTGTTTCTCCATTACAAAGGCTTCCCTCACAAATAAAACAATTTACGTCACTTGCCATGTTTTTGATAAAATGAATAGTTGTGTAGAGAAGATGTGTGTTGCACAACGTTTCGTCACCAGTCAGCGAACGTCTGCCGCTCGGGGCTTGGACTCTTACCAACAAAGCGGGCACTAAACATGTTCTGATCTGTTAGAGACCCGCCATATAATGCCTCTCCCTTTTATTTTTCTATCCGAAACAAAAAAGGCAAATCAAGGGGAAAAATATAAATAATTTTGATATTCAACATCGGATTACAGCTAAAGTATTGGAGATACAAAAAAAATGTTTAAGATACTTTTTTTATAGGCAATTTGATAAACTATATCTTTTATCTGAACTATTTTTTCGTGCCAGTTGCTGAGATCTAGTCAAAAAACCGAAAAAGTGTACCTTTCCCCCCAAGATGGCGGCTCGAACACAACAGATTTTGACAAGTATTTTTTACTATGTTCAACGGGAAGCCGTAATAAGCATGTATAGCAAAATTAAGATCTTTACTGATTAATGATTTTATTTGTTGAAAATTGGTTTAATTTGACTGGACTATTAATTATGTTAAAATTGTATTCTATAGTTTTGAGTGGTCACTTTGTCCTACCAATATTTTCTTGACTGCATACTGTTTACAAAGAATACATCTTGAATGAAAGAAACCATACTTCATTCACAGTAGTTTACCTCTGAAAGGTCTTTTTTCTTACCAATATCCTACTATATAATAGATTTCTGGTAGGGAAAAAAGTCCTTTCCCAGGTAAACTCCTACCGTAAACGAACTATAAAAATATGTAACTAATTAAATGAATGGTCATATTTTCTTTTACAGTTGAACACTGTTAGGTAAAAAAGATGGGTCAAATCCTCGAATCGTAATGTAAAGTGAAAATATCTAAAATTGAATCAAGTAGTTAAAGGCTTGGTGTCACCGACAAATTATATTTTTTTTGGTCAAGATTCTCATAAACAAATAGAACTCCTTTTTAGTAAATAATTATATTTGTACTTTATTTTCTCACACAACTACACAAGTTCGTATAGTTTTCCTTTTACCAAATGATTATAAAGTTATTTGAAGGCACAGTTTTCTTAATTATATTTGATCAATTTTTCTGAGGTTTTCAAGAATTTCGAATCTCTCAAATGCCCTAGGAATCAGGGATTCGAGCCTCCCATATCTACTAATAACTTTCTCATGGCGTTTATGCTTAAACTTTCCTCATTATTTAGTCATATCTTAAAAGGAAAACCTCTTTTCACTTTGAGGTAATTGTATAATATTTGTGAGATGGTATAGGAAAGGTGGATAGAAACATATAAAAGGAACAAACACGATATGAATTTTCCAATTAATAGAACAACACAGTTCACACTTCCGCCATTGGACAAAGAGGTCATGACTGCTGCATTTAATAAATAGTATAAAAAATATAAAATTTAGTAAATCAAAGGCCTTGGATATTGCAAAATGAATTAAAATACTTAACCTCTTTGCCATCCCCACCCCCAGAAGTCAATAAATAAGAAAGATTGAAGGTCTTTTCTGACTAAGTGAACATAGATGATCAGTATTTACTTTAACGATAAGGCTGATGGCTACATGATTTTATTCATAGTAACATAACTATACATATATATTTATTTATTTTCATATAATAAAACTGTGCTGTATTTGACTTAGTCCAGAACAAATATTAAAATCATGTGTCTAGCAATCATTACATAAAGCAAAAACACTATAAAACTAAACATAATGGATCACATTTGGGTGGACAGGGATTTGAACTAAACTCTTAAGGCAAGCGTGAGATAAGAGCTGATTTTTACCAGGCATAATAAGCTTTAACCTTTTAAGAAAAATCACTTCCAGTCTTTTGTGTGTGCTATATATAGAAAATGATAGAAGAGAGAGTCAGAACTAATATCAAATTATTGTAAGAAGCCAGTTATTGTTTTTCTTTTTATCATGTACCATCTATGTATAATATCACAATTATTAAAATTTCAAAGATGCACAATGATTTGAATTAAATTTTATTACCAAACTTTCTATACATATTACCTTAAAAGAGTGAAAAGTAGCCCCCCTGGCTCCAACTGTGTAATAGGAATGATCTGAATTAAAAGGAGAGGGGGTCAAAAACTCTCTTTGCAAAGGTTCAATGTTCTTGAATAACTAGTACAACACACACACACACACATTTTATGTGTTATAGGCCAAATCTAATCTGATTTTAGATAGAAACTCTTGAAAGTTAAAAGATTTACAAAAACAAATTTTCATATATTAATACATAAAGTCATGTGATCTAAAACTGTCATCAGTTTAGAGAGATTATCAAGACCTGTAAAATGTATTTTCTAAAAGGCTCTTCCATCAGAATCTTTCTATATAGGGCGTAGCAGAGCAATGCTATGACACTGACCAAGTGTGGAGCAGCACTTTGGCTGATTAGCACCATAAAATATATTTTTCTCTGGAAACTCAACTTTTCTTTAAATACATGGAACTTTTATTATCAATTCCAATTAAATTGATTGAAAGTTAATCAATAATATTATGATATACTGAATTTCATTTAGCAGGGGGTTGGAGGGTTTCAAAATACTAAGTTTATGACGTGGTAAGATTTAAACACTAAGCCTCACTTCTGTGGTCGCATGGTCTAAGGCGTGACTTTTGCAATAAATTAGATTGTCAATGATGAAATTATGGTTTGATCCCCGTCATGTACACTGAGGTTTTTTTATTAATGGTTCTCCACTCTCTCTACACAAATGTGGGTACACTTCCCCTAATACAGTGAATTTAGCACATAAGTGTATAAACCAGATGGGTAGTAAGAGACTGTACCTAAAACACAACATCAATATTTTGTACAGTAGTTGAACTTTGTGTTAGTGTGTGGACAAGTTACAAAAAATCTATTTTTCGAGACTTTCTCCCTTTTCCCCCAGTTAATGTTAAACAATTGGATGCTATTAGAAGTTATTTGGAATTTTCCTCCTTAAGACAAATTTTTAGAAATGAGATGCCTATAAAAGTTATTTCAATAAGTGCTCACTAGAATTCTTTTTATAATTCCCTAGAATATTTTTGAAGTGGTCTTCACCCAGATTTTTTTTTTAAATTTGGATGCCCCAAGAACTATTTAGTGTGTTCCGTGGTTAAATTTTTTCTTCTTTTAATCAGTGACCTATAGAAGTTATGTAGAATAACATTCACCAGGAAATTAGGAATAGGACCCTCAAATCTTTAAGAATATTAGAGATATGTGTCAAGAAAAAATTAGGATTAGCGCATCAAATATTCAATATTTATTTTTTCAATTTTTTAAGTGAAATATTTGTTTTAAAGCTCTAATACTGCTTATTGGTGGTTCAGAACCAATCCCAAATATAATTATAGAATGAACCTAACAACCAGGTCCTAAACAAGTAATTTAACACTGACCTGAATTTATGAATGGATTATAAGAATGTTAACATTTAGTTACCATCTTTAATTGTTTGTCTTGCAATTATCTTTATATTTCCTCATAGGTTCACAATTTTTTACAAGATTTGGATTTGAAATTCAGATTCGTCTCAACCCTAGTGTAATTTCTTTTTAAAAGTGCTTCTATTGATACAAAGACACATTTAAGCTTCATACTAAAACTCTGAGAATTTAAGGGGTGGGTGTTTTGAAACTACCATATAATGAAAGAAGCGCAAGCCAGCAAACCCAAACTTCTACCTCCCCCAACACCACCAATAAAGAACTACAGCACTGCTACATTTGGGAATAAATCCTTGATTCTATAGAATAGATGTAAAACTAGATGTTCAAGACTAGTGAGCCTCCACAAACATAAGTCAGGATTCTATAATTTTTATTCACAATAATGCAAACTAGGGTACATCTTATACAAAGTGAAATGAAATAAGATTCAATTAATATGAATATATTTTAAAAATAAAGTAATGAACAAAGGAACACAGTTAAAATATAATGTTGGCACTGGACGGAGGAGATTCAATTCTCTCTAATTAGGCCAACCATTTCAAAGGAATATTGTTAATGGAAATTATTACACCCAAAATTGACAAACTAATTAACAACACGGCAGTTTCATAATCGTACAAGGTTGAGTAGCAAGTGATAGTTGAAACAAATGTTTAACACACAAAAATACAGGTGGTAGGCGAGATAGAACAATAGATAAGCCAGTACAATAAGAAGACTTGAAATATTACATTAAAAAATCAAATAAATCAAATTTACACTAAATATCAGGCATGTGCCTTTACATGTATACAAAATAAAAGAACAAATCTTGTTTTGTTAAAGACCAAAACCAACAAGAAGTGAATCATTTGAAACCAGGTTACTATTTAAGACCAACAGCATTTGTTTAGATCACGGGTTAATATATATTTAACATAAAGGGGAGCATCAAACAAAATCATGTGACTGCATTAACATTATTTGCCATTTTTTATCTCTCTCAAGAGTTATAGGTCGAGGAATGGAAAAGTAAATTTATAATTTCCTTCAAGAGTCACTACCCTTCTCTCCAGTAGCAGCAGTTTGAAAGATAATTCTTTTTCACTAAGCACATGTGTTTGCCCCTATAACTACCTAGATTACATTTCCAAGCCATCAGGCAATAATTCATTTTATTAAGTTACATACGTTACAATATGGTATTTTAAAGTTGAATGATCAGCATACTTATCCAGGCAGCGCTGGTGTAGAAATTGTTATATAACAAAAATACTTGTTTGTGTGTTTTATGGAAAAATACACTGGGAAGCGGAATATGCTCATAATTATTTATCAATATTCTAAGGTAAATTGGAGTAAACCCAATTCCTATATAATCTCAAAAATGTCTACTTCAGTATTACTTGGCTCTGATTAGCATTTTTTTAAATTATAATTTAGCTTAATGTTCTAATCCAAACAATGGAATCGAACAATAAAACAATGGTTTTGCATAAGCAGTATTCCACTGAGTTTTACAGATATTTTGAGATGAAAAACAGCGATATAAAAATTTGGTCACCTTTTATTAAATTAATTTTATACACACTATCAATGACATGGGCCGTGATGGTATAAATATTAACTATAATTAGAGTTTGGTCAAAACCACTATTTTACAAATTTCCAATTTATCTACAAATCCTGAATCTCAATCTGAATCTTGGAAAAAAATATGAACCCCTGAGAAAATTAAATATGATAGAATATAAAATAGTAAACATACATTTAAATAGTACATAAATGATATTCTTTCTCATAATTTTCATTATAACATTCATGCATTAGGGTAAGTGTTAAATTACTGGTTTAGGACCTGTTCATTCTATAATTATAATAGGTTCTGAGCCACCAATAAGCAGTGGCTCTTAAATAAATTTAACTTGATATTTATTTATTTTTGTTAAAGGATTTGAGGGTCCCATCCTTGTAATTAATATTGGGTATCATGTGTAAATGTAATTTGTGTACAGTCAGCTAAATAAAAGTCAACCACAAATACAATCCTGGATATCACATGGGTTGAAAATTGGACAAGACAAGTCAAAAGTTCTGGATAAAATTCAGTCTTAAGGTATATTTTTCAACACACACACTTTGCTGAGAGAAAATCTAAAACACCCCCAGATTATAAGAAACTGTATCTGTTGGGGATGGCTTTACTAGTATGACCCGGGGCAACTTTATGTTAACCTACTCATCATTTATGTTGAGAAAAATGATTTAGAATTACAATTCATGATAAAGACGGGAGGAGTGCAAATCTCATTAAAAGAGAGTAGGACTGAAATATATTGATTTATGCTCATGATGATAGTACAATAAATAACTATAATACAATTAATGTGATGGGGAGGATTGTTAGGATTGAAAATATAAGAACACAATCTCTCTCTGGTTTTACTTAT
Source organism: Timema californicum (assembly GCA_902141385.1). Taxonomy (NCBI): domain Eukaryota; kingdom Metazoa; phylum Arthropoda; class Insecta; order Phasmatodea; family Timematidae; genus Timema; species Timema californicum. The sequence continues at coordinate 1,318 of CABFOW010007053.1, read as the reverse complement.
TCTAATGTTACAATATTAGTGTGCCTTTCGAAAGTAATCATCATAAACAAACCTATATTTATTAATATATTAGACTAAAATTGATATTCTAATCCTTAGATTTGCTACACACAAATGGTAAAGGTAGCATATTGAACCAAAAGGTTTTCAACAAAATGAATAGCCATTTTCAAAAATAATAAGCCGATTCCCTTGTATGCAAAATATAATAAGTGTTTTGGGGGGTGGGAGGTCAGGATATAAAAAAAACAAGGTGGGTTTGTTTGGTCTGGGTAAAATAATTATAGCAACCCTGATACTTTATAAACAAGTGTCAGTTGTCACTCCTGTTGTGGCACTTCTCGGACAAGTGAGGACCACAAGGTTTGGTGGAGGCCCCGGCATTCTGCACCTTGTACTTTGGTATCGGACGTGCTTTGAAACTCTCTGCTACTCTTTTCATCTCCTCTGCTTCCCTCTTTTCCTTTTCTTCCTGCCTAGCACGCTCCTATGAACACAACACAGGCTAGTAATAATAATAATAATTTTGGAGTGAAGTTAAGGTCACCTTCATTTTTTTACACTTAGCAACTTTGTTCAGTGGCCGCATGGTCTAAGGCATCACTCGTTTTAGACTAAGCACCTGATGACAAGAAGATCATCAGGGTTCAAATCCCGGTTGGGTGTACTGAGGGTGGCTTTCCCCCCTCTCTCAACACAAATGCGGGTACACTTCTTAATTCAACCTTCGTTACCCTTAACTCATCAGTGTAATTAGTACATATGCACATATAACCTTAGCAGGTAATAAGACGCGGTGCTAAAAATAATAATCATAAAGCATATTTATTTGATACTAATGTGCTATTAGTATAATTATTAAAACAGATTTATAATGTGTGTACGAAAATAATAATAAACCATAAATATCAACAACATAGCTCCTTACATGATTGTACGTAATATGATCATGTACATAAAAACTGTCTATACTAGGGCTGCATTAGCTTTTAATCCCCAAGGTCAAGAGTTGGGACTGTACGTGCAGTCCCACTATCCCCCTCAATCCCTGTCTTTCACACTTAAGTGCAATCTTATGTCATGTTATTCTATTTGTTAGGGTTTGACATTAGGTTAAGTGATAATGAGCTACTACTTTTGATTTTACAATATTTGGTTAACGCTAGCATCCTTGTAAAGCTAATGCGAAGTCTATCTTCCGTTTAGTAAATTTAACATACACATTAACTTCAAAATTGTTTAGTGTGAATATACCTACTGAGCCAGCTGTGCTCTATTTTTTTTATAGTTAGTTTTTCTTATTAGCAGTAGGTGGCAG
>CABFOW010007052.1:0-26874 GCA_902141385.1 Timema californicum | reverse complement strand
CCTATCCACTAATTGGCCCCATTGTCCGAGTTAATTGGCCTATTGTGTGGGCTGGTGGTAGCAAAAGTATCCTACTGATATTGTGTTTCGGCTGGTCGTAGAGAAGTCCGGGCTTCAACTGATGTACGAATATCTAGGCACCCTTGGAACCCTCTCTAACTTCTGGCTTACAATGACCACAACAAATTGGTACCACACTAAGTTGAGGACAGTGCACTGGCACAGGTTTACACCCTATACCTAAATCCACTACACATGGAAAAAACCTTAAATGAGCTTATTGGGTGATGGGGAAGTTGGAAGCGCCTTCTAATGGAATGCTTTCTTGTGTTCTGGGGCACGTGTTAAGTTTGACTGTTCACAGTAGTACTTATAACACTTTTTGGTTCCAAGTACTCACATTAGTATTTTGAGCACGTGCTAGATTTAGGGTTCTACAGTAGTGTATAAAACACGTGTTGGGGTAAAGTGTCCACAGTGATTTCTAGAACATGTGCTGTGTCATATTTACAGTCATGTCAAGGCGATGTGTCGTGTTAATAGATATATCTATAGTGCGTATTATGTTCATAGATAATATATAGAGAACGTGTTGAGTTCACAATACTATCTAGGACAGAGTTATCGAGCCTCACCTGGAATGTTGTATTCCATGCGGGATTGAGAGCAGTTACGTCCCTCCCTCTTGGAGAAGAACAAAACTGGGTCGGAGGACATCACCTAAAAGGTGGTTGCGCAACGGCTGAGGGTGGGTGGACTCCCAGTGTCGGTGGCAAGCCTTCTCCAAAGTATATTTAAAGAGATTTTATTTGCAGATGCTGCGTTTCAATTGTACGATTTTGACAGTCTCGCTCTATTTCAAAAACTGGGTCGTTATTGCGTCTAGTTTTCCGTCGGCATTCTGTTAGTGCCAACATAGCACAATACCGTGCCAAAATAATTATATTGTGATTTAGCGTGCTCTTTCAGAACACAGGTTGTCATACTACGACTTATAAAATAACTTACTCTGGGCCAACTCACAGTTTACTAAATATAGAACTGATTACTGTAATATTTGAGTAATATTTGTATCGTATCAATAAATTCATGTATTTATACCTATTTGCCAACTTTAGTAGACATATTATATCCACATGCATTTTATTTCTTTAAGTAACCTATATATACACTGTGGGACTACTTTTAATACATACATCCACTTAATCGATTACTTTAGTTTATTAGCAGCTCGTTTTACTATCTGTTAGGGTTATACGCATAAGGTACTAACCACGCTCATGAGATAGGGATGAGAAAGGTTGAATTCTGAGGAAGTGTATCCGCATTTGCGTGGAGGAAGATTGTAAAACAATTTTGGAAAAAAAACCTCAGTACACCTGACTTGGATTTGAATCCTGATCTCCCTGTAATCGGCAGTCTAGTCTAACAAGATAGTGACGCCCTAGACCATGCGGCCTCCGAAACAGATTTCGACTGCTTAAAAATGCATACATCCGCACTAATATGATTACGTCAACACACATTTATTGACATTCACTCGATTACTTCAATTATTTAGCTCACTCGGTGGCGTGTATGTTTACTGATATAAGGGTCTAAGGTTTGATTCCTGGCATGTCAGAAAAATGTATCATTGGTGAATTGTTTGTTTCCTCCTTCACAATGATGAATTAACGGCCAGGGGCTGACTTTTGTATATGTTCTAAATTTAAATTGGTTTATAAGTCGTGCACTGATATAATCAGTTGGTTCAGGAGGTAGGCGCACGTTAAATACCTCAAATAGAAACAAAAAGAGAAATTACTTTAAATGCATGTATCCCCACCCTTAGAGCAATTCGAAAGAAATGTATACACGTCATATGAATAATTCAAAAGAAATGGATCAAGCACACACTGTAACTTACATGTATTGATTCCCAATTGATTTCTTCAACAGACATGTAGTGACACCCTTTCGACTACTCCGTCAAAGAAGCATTGACATTCATTTGAATACTCCACCAAACATGTATTAACACTAATTTTAATATATTAACATACGTGTAGTGGCACTGATTTGAACATACTATCAGACATGTATTCAAACAGACATATATCGACACTGATTTGAGTATTCCAACATACATGTATCGACACTGATTTGAATATTCCAACAGACATGTATCGACGCCCACTAAACCCCACAAGGTACACAATGGTTGACTCTAAAACATTTTTTAAACCAGTAGACCTACAAATGAAGTCGATACCATCTGTCTAGTCTTTATGATCTCCTTCGCCAAGGTTTATTTGCTGGTTAACCTAAATTATCCTCTCAAGTATTAAACAAGCATTAATAGAACTAACGCAACCTCATTTTATTATTAGTCATAAAATCCGGCCCTGTGGATATAGTTAAATTTTTATTGTTACGCAAAGGTCACTATTGAGAAAAAATATATCTGTGAATGAGAAATGGTGATTCAACGGCTTAGGAAGATATCCGTTTGAATCCCGTGTTAAAAAGCTACTTCATATGTTCATACGCCAAATCATCTGACCTGTAACTACCACTTAAGACAAAAGTATGAATGCCTATAAAATAATAAAATCAGTAAGTAATTTCATACTGTCAATTTTGAGAGCAAATACAGATGTTCCAACACACTTTGTTGTGCACGTGTACAAAGGCATCAGTCTCGTATAGTCGGGATTATCGGCGAAGTAGATGTCAGGGCTCAAATCTCAGCCGTATATACTGAGGCTGAGTTTTCTTAAATGGTTTCCTCTCTATATCCCTTTTTGTTGATTTTCATTCTCTCCAGATGAATTACGATAAAATCTCTTAAAGTTCACCCTCCTCGTTTTGTTTGCTTTGATTGATGGTCTAGTCTAGGGGTATTAAACCTTTTTTGTTCGCGTACTCCCAGATGTAATTTCTATTCAACTCTGAACCTCCAAAGGGATTGGCGCATAATGCAAGTCATACACACTCTATAATCTACATCTAGGATAGAGAGGTAAAGAGATAGAAAAATGGCGTTCCCAGATCTCTTGTCATTTCATCCGGGTCTCTTAATTTAACCCTAAATCTGGCCTGATTATTCGGTGTTTATCATTAAATGATATAGTCCGACGCCTTAGCTCAGTCTGTAGCGTGCCTGCCTACTAAGCTAAGTGTCCCTGCTCGATTCCCGAAATGGCTGAAAATTTATCATTGATGAAATATGGGTTTACCCTTTCACATTGATAAATTAACGACTAGGGACTGGATGTTGTGCCTGTCCTAGTATTAAGTTAGATTATAAGGCATATGAAGCTAAGACAGGCCTAGCCAGCCGGTAGTGGAAATTATATGACTTGAATTAAAAAAAACTGACCAAGACCACAGGCTGGAAACGGTAATGGTTGTAAAATATTTGTTGTGTATATATGTGTGTGTGTATCCTGTTTTATACATATATATACATTTAAAATCTTACGTCCCCCTTAAGATGTATTTTCGAACCCTATGTTGAATATCACTATTATAGTCCGACACCTTAGCGCAGGCAATAGACTAAATTAACTATACCAAGTTCGATTCCCGGTGTGACTGAAAACTGTATCCTCAGGGAAATTCTTGCTTTCCCTTTCAGTGATTAATTGACGGTTGTGTGGATTGGGTACTTAGTTTCTCTCTTTTAAACTTGGGTTAGTTTGCAAATAATTTACTGATGTAATTAGTCAGTTCAGAAAGAACAAGCTAAAAATACCCCTGATAAAATATTTTAATTAAAATGGAGGGTGTGATTTTTAATTGGCTCGATTGGTTAGCGACGTTCTAAATAGCTGCGCCAGTGGTTACGTGGGAAAGGCTTCATTCTCGTCTAGTATGGTAGGGTAATTAATGTTTAAGATATCGTGACTATAATCAAGTGTACTGTCTTGTATAAGTAGTTTCCTCTTTTCCATCCACGCTAATGCAGGTACATTTCTTTTCAGTTCTATCTTCCTTATCTTGAACCTTTAATGTGAATATACGGAAGCCTTGAAGGGTAATAAGACGTTGAGCATTAAAAAAAAATCTTCATATTTTATGTTTTTGGATTTACGGTACAAGCCTAGTGCACACACTTTCTTTATTTCCTACCTGGATGTAAACTGGGTCTCTCTTGTCACGAGTTAGTTACGCTAACCACTTAACCAAAACCTGCTGGTTACGGCCAGCTTGAACTGGATCCAAGGTATTTCTATTCAACGGCTGTAGGCTAATGATTTGCGATGGACTGCTGAGTTTTGTTTACAATATGGCCGCTTGATTTTTGCCAAGAATTCGCTATTGCCGCCCACAGATTCAGAAATACATTAGGAGCCAATAATAGTCCTTAGAGTTACTGAACCCACACTTTTATAACAGTTTTTCACACCCCGGTTGCAAGGCGCAGAATGGGAGGGAGGTATACACTTGTTGAGATCTAATACAACCTTTTTTTTTACCGTTCATTGCTTATTATTTTTAATTTGGGCTACCCGCATATTTTCACTAGTAAGGTTAAGGAAGAGGAAAGTTGAAGTAAGAGGAAGTGTTCATTTAGAAAAAATTGACGTCAAAATAACCATTCTAAGTTCGAACCACAACCTTTCCATCACAGGCAAACCAGATAAGAAAAGTATGACGCCTTTTACCGCGTTACTGTTTTATAGAAATATTTTTGTACAGTAGGGATAACATATTCAAAAGTTTTTATAAGAAAAAACTATTTTGGTTTTGAAGTTAACACATTTAGTACAAATCTGATTATTTACGACTTAATCTTAGGCAAACGAACGATGAGGGTAACTGGAAGGAACTACTCGTATTAAGGATGTATTACCCAAAATTAATAATATAATAATTATATATACATATATAATTATTATATTACTAATTATAAATATACATATATTAGTAGGTATTTTAAACCAAACTTGGATTTATGTATTAAATATAGATTAAATGTGTATTTTAAGCACAGTGTTTACTCAAAGTCTGAAATTTTGGCATCTAATGCAACAATTTAAAAAAAAATCATATTTGGAATGCTAGAAGTATTTGAGGAGGCTTAATAATTTAAATAAATATTATTTCAATGAACCATCAATTAATAGCGTAAAAAAAATGCCAACTAAATAAAATATTCACTTAATTGTTTTGTATACTTTAACGTGTGTAATAAATGGGGGAGGTAAATCAATTAATGCCGACTTATTTTAACTTTATAATGGTACTTTATCTACATTAATATTCAATCTGAAACTCATGAAGAATGATACAAGCTGAGGTGCTTCATATTTTGCCCCTAGATTTTGAAAATATATCTGATACAGCCCCACAATACCCGAAACAGACCGGCCTGGTCTGAGTGAGCAGACAACTCATCCCTTCTCACTCCAAGTCACAAGCTGTCTGTCCTGAAACCATAAATCTGTCGCTAGTGGTTTTGGCATGTTTGTAAATCTTATCGCACTGACCCATCTCCATCTCTCTTTATTTTGGGATTGTTACCTGGCTCTACACCGTTTTCAAGTTATTGTAGCAAGTGCGACGATTGTTGAAAGGATCTTTTTCTGTGTGGCTGAGTGTAATTGCATTTAATGTCTTTAGGGATGTGTGAAGTGTAATAATAGTGAAAATAGTATTTTTATTATTTTAAATAATGGCCCCACAAAAATTTAAAGATGGCAGAAGATGTGTAAAAGGCAAAAGAAATAAGCATTCCAAGGCAATGAAACACGTTTACGAAGAAATTTGGAGAGCCCGAACCGCTAATAAGTAGTTTAAATGACTTCAAACATATATTATGTTATTGAAGTTAAAAAAAATTTTTACAATTCTTTTGAAATCAAGAACTAAATCGGGAACCTCCATCATAGCACATCAATATCTTATAATTGTGCTATCAAGGGCTGATCCTGTGTTAGGGTCATTTATCGCTCATATTTTAAGCGTCAGTCGGTAATAGATAATATGTAAAATCATCGGCCATTTAATAACAATCCGAAACACACTCCATCATTGATCCAGGGTAGCCTTATGCTGCCGTTTGGACAATTTTTATTAATTTTAAATGGTTTCTTGGATATAATCTATAGTACATAATTATGATCTATAATATAATAGCTATTAACGAGCCATGTCCTGCCACGCGTCTTTCGCCAAATCTTCTTTTAAGTATGACTAATAGGTACTTCTTAGCATTGTACAAATACTGAATGGGTAGCTCAATTGTGAAGCTTTGGTGCGCCAATCACAAGGGTCCGGGTTCGATTACCATGCCCACTACAATAATCATTTTACTACTATGTTGAGAAAAAATAAACTACGCCCTTGTTCCAAAATATTAATCTTTTGAACTGTTATAAAACTATTTAGGCCTTTATGAACTAAACTCCATCAATGCACAATTATTTCATCTCTTAATGGATCTATTCTCCATAATATATTTTATGCTCCCAAATTTCAATTTTAAAGTTAAGATCAATTTAACTTAGAATTAACAGAATATGTTTTAAATAAATGAGTAGTCTTAATTTATTTAGTGATATTGGCAAAGTAGATTGTAGTTAATCTTGTACCACGTTCACAAACACTGAAAAATTGACTTTAAAACCACTGAAATCTGAGTAAGTGGATGATTACTATATTTTTAGTGGAAAATGTGTTTTAAGTTTCTTTAAAACGACGTGTAGGTGTGTACAAATCAACACTATTAATGAATTCAGTACAAAACAATATGGCAATGCCACGGCCTTGATTTGATAGGTTTGATCCAAATTTGAGGGTTAAAAAAACTAAGCAGGTAAGGTGTTTGAAAAATTACATTTACATTTTAACTCTACTTTAATAAATAGGTAGGCCTACTTAGCTTAAGGTGTGAAAGTAATGATCCTAATAGCAACTTAGTTATGAAAGTAAAGATACAAATAGCAACTTTGGGTGTGTAAAGTAATTATAACAATAGTAGTTTTTGGTGTGAAAGTAATTATAACAATAGCTACATTATCTTATCTTAATAATCTTATAAATGCGAAAGTTTATCTGTTTGGATGTTTGTTACTCAATCAATACTAATATTTAAACGTTTCGTATACATTAATTTTATAATACTAATGTTTAAACTTTTCGTATATAAGATATATTATATAATAATATATATAATATTTCATAGTAAAAGAAATATATTATTTAAGTTATCAATTATTAATTTAATTTTTTTTAAAAGTTTAGTTAAAAATTAAAAGATTTTATCAATTATTGCGGGTGAAGCTGAGACGGATAAAAGCTAGTTTGCATATAAAATAACTGATCAATAGCTTGGACATATTTGGGGTCGTATTAAAAGATAGAATTTTAAGTTTGTTTTATAATTATTAAAAATGAACTAAAAACATTAAACCAATTTAATTGTAATGTGTATTTATACCAAAAATGTCATATTAAAGAATATATATAACTAGCTTTAGTGTTTTGAAAAGGTTTGTGTCACACTTGTAAACTTATTTAAAAAGTAACTGTTTATGTTTTTACCTTTGGCAAACATATTTATAGATAGCATCCAAATAAGCATGCTGTTTAGAATATAAGTTAAGCACTTTCTTTCTATTTCCAAATATTTTGAATGCGCGGTTCGGCGGTGCTGTTTGCTCGTGACTATGAACGCTGAAGCACATTTTATTTGATACTACATATTTTCATGTGCATGACAGCGACGTGCGATATTAAATTATTTGATTGTGGTAATAAACTAACTTACTAGCTCATATGTTAGAAGTGCACTGTAGAATCTATATTCAATTTTTTTTAGTGTAAGTAGAAAGAAAATTCACCACCTATACACCTGGCCGGGACTCGACCCCTGATCTCTACCTCCCCTTTACCCCTCCACAATCATAACACACACATAGGCCTACATTTTAAATCACTCTTTTTTATGTCCTTTCTCATCAAATGTTTTTCTAATGTATTTTCTCCCCTTTGTTCAGACGTAACGAATTAGTTTTATAACAACTATAAAAATATAGTTTGTAGGTCCCAAACTCAATTCCCGCGTCAAGATGTCATCTTTTTATTTAAATAATATGTAGATGAGGCTATAACCATAATTAACAAATACTTATATTCGACATCATGTAGGTATAATGCTTTAAATACTTAACCCCCCCCCCCTTTTTTCCCACCAATATATTAGTTCAGCATATCTGTATAACTCACACATAGTAAGTTTAATTAATATTTTTATTAATTACATTAGTGTGTTAATGATGAACATTATCTAAAACAGAGGAAATATACCCCTAGTTCTGTGGAGGGACAAAGGAAAACCATTCAGAAAGAAGCGCCCTTTGTTTAACCATTCGCGATTTGAACTATGATCACCATTCATAGTTAAAATAAAATAAATTAGCTTAGTGTTTAAATCAAGATAAGGTTAACTTTAAAAATGAACCGATGGTTTAGTTCGTCCCCCGGGTACCTGGTGGTCTAGGGGTAAGGTGTCAAACATCTGCACTGGGGGTTCGGGGTTCAATCCTCTGGTCCCGGCACAGATTTATCTGATTGCCAAACCCTTCCTTCACCTCTGACAAGACGTGTTAATCACAACTTGTGAATGTGTGGAATACCAGGCCTCCACCGTGGTTCAGATTTCACGTTAAACTGTAGGTCCTCCATTTCATCTCAGAATCACCCTACCATTACATATTAGCGTAAGTGCGAACGGGTAGTAATACGTGGTAATAATAATAATAATAATAGTTCAGTCCCTGACTTACAGTTTTCATTCATAATAGCCAGAGAAGACCTGTCTACCTGCTAATCCGCCCCCCTTCTCTAACATACCCAAAACTTCAGCCCAAGACGTTCCAGTAACTCCAGCGCTGACGAAGATAGTTTTTTTGGTTCTCAACGGGACGGACCGCAAGTATCCAATTTCACCTTTTCCTCAGCGACAGAAACGCTATCTTACAAATTTTTCTCAACATTAGCTCTGTTCAAACAACGTTAACATGGAGATAAAATAGGAAAAATAGACCTAAATAAACCTGAATAGGATTTGAATCCCAGTCAGTGGTGACCAAAGGTTAATGCAAGTTTAACTTTTAAAACCCCTCCAGTCATAATCCATTTTGATATTTTGGCCAGTTTATTTAATTAAATGTTAATTGCTCCAAAACATTTATTATTTCTAAAATATTGTTATTATTAATTGGGATATTTAGCGAACACATAATCGAATAGATGGAAATATAATCAAGCCATTTCATGCATTGTAAAGAGTATAATCATGTCACTTTTTTTAGCACCGTGTCTTAATACCCGTATGGAAGTGTACCCGCATTTGCGTGGAGGGTTCAAGACCGTTTAAGAAAAACCACCCTCAATGCACCCGACCGTGATTGAACCACTATCTCTCCGTCTTCAGCAGTCTAATATATTGCGAAAGAAGCATCTTGAAAGTGTGCAGCTACCAAAGAGGATACATTGTTATTAAAATTAGCCAAGAGTTCAGGATTCTTTTCTCGGCATGGCTGAAACATGTACGGTACATTGTATAGCATGTAGACATATATTTCCCCTTCAGTAGTGGTGTATCAACATACACATCGGCAGTCAAGTCAAAGGCATGAGTAACGTCTTGTTTGGTGTGTCAGTGACGTAGAGGTTGTGGTTCAAATACCTGATGAGTGAACTAACGTGGTTTTTACTAAATATTCTCCCATTAGATGGACATTCCATTAAACTAACTCAAATCTCTTTCCTCCTCATTCTTAGCCCAGATGAGTTGTAAGCCACGGAGATGGAAGGACGGAAACAAATAATAAATAGGGGGCTCCAGGACTGTATATCATGTCTGGTATGTATTAGGTAGTCTATAAACCGTGTGCTGATAGAGTCATTTGGTTCATCAATACCCCTCATAAAATAAACCAGTGACCACCGGAGAGACTCAAACAAGTATTGTCAACTCACCCGCAATGTTTATCCTATATAACCCACCGTACTTTCAAGGAAGGCTGGTTGTCTACTATTGCAGGGATTTAATATTTGAATGCTGTTGCCGGAAACAATTCAAAGGATTATTTATGTGCTAGGTTTAATGATAATACTTAGCACCACATCTCACTACCCATTCGAACTATACGCTTAAGTACTAATTATTCTAATAGGTTGGGAATTGGGAAGGTTGGATATTCGCATTTTCGTGGAGGGGGAGTGTAAAACTATTAAAAAACTCAGTTCATCCGAGCGAGATTCGAATCTCAATCTTCCAGTCCTCGACAGTCTAGCTCAACATGAAACTAGCGCATTAGCTAACTACGCAACCGAAGGGGGTAGGTTGTATAACACTTTCAGTAGCGTGCGGGGCCCCCTGTCACACCCCCGAGGCTATCTATTAACCTACTTTCCACATCCGGTTAATTTACCATTATTACCCCACCCACATCCATGTCAATTAAACTACTTTCTACGTGATTGTGAGGATCACCTGTCACAGCCCCCAGGCTATTTTCCGTGAGCGAGAGTGTGTATTGTGATGTCCACATCCGGTTGATTTACCGTTATTCCCCTTCTCAAATCTTGGGGCTGTGTCATCCCCTCTCCCCTGAGACCATTCCCCTCGACAGAGCCCACCACAGTGGCTCATGGGCTTGGCCCATTTGATTTTAATGTGTGCCCTAGGCCCCATTAATTTTTTATGTGTACCCCAAGGGTTTTGGATAGGGGATCATGCAGTCTCGGGCACTCCTCCCGTGACGTAATGGCATGGGGGTTCAAACCATGGACATTGCTCGTCCCGGGGTCATAGTTAAACAGTCAGTGCTTGGGGATCACGCCTCGGAATCCTCAAACTGAGAGCAGTGGAGCCTGATTACTAATTAGTGACCACAACCTTGGCACACAGATCCCCCTCCAAGTCTGGAGAGAGAATCTACGGTAACTTTCTGGTGCCCCAGGGCATTCAATACATGTTAAATACCGGCCAGCTCCGTAACATGGATCTTTGTGTCACGTGAGTGCTAAGGGTGATTAACGATGTAATTATTATCTACGGTAAAAGGACTCCTATAGTAGGGTTTTGACCGGAAAGCGCAATTATGTCAAGATACACTTGACAACAAATTATGTGTGAATACGTCAAGTCTTGTGATCTGCAACAGTCACTTGACCATACATGTTTTGCCCATCTTAATTTTTTCTGTTGCATATTTGTTTATTCATTGCGGTATCTGGAATGATATTTGTAATCGATATTGAAAATGGCCCTTAAGTTGAGTTTAGGGGGACTATTTTCGATATTGTTCAAGGGGGAACAACAATAATTAATATACCTTATATATGTGTTTCATTTGTTTACTATAGAAATCGATGAAATCGTTCATCTACGAGTTGAGCTGGCGAAGGCCAAATCTCTTGTTGCCAGACAGGCGGAATACATAGTAATACTCGGCCATCACCCATCGCACGGAAGTCCCCCTTTGACTACATCGTCACGTCATATTGAGAAGACCATAAGACACATATACTGGTGCAAATGTTGCAACAAGGGTTCCAGTGGAAACAGTTCCGTCCGGAAAACCATCACAAGCTCCGGAGGAGCTAAGCCCGAGCTGCTTCCGAATGGAGGTTCAGCAGCCCCCTCCACTAGCATGGCTCTTAACAGGGGTGTCGTGCCCCCCCCCTCTACCAGTTATCGCAAAAAGACCCCCTCCATAGATATGGGTCTGAACGGAGGTATGATGCATCTCCCTGGAAATGATGATGATGAAATACCTTACATAAATTTAATAACGCCAACATCAATATGGGATCAGCTTTGAATATATTGAGAACAAGTGTCATGAGGGTGTAACAAACTTAAATTTGAAAACATGTACGGTAGGCAAAACACACACACACACACACATATATATATATATAATATTAAATCATGATGGTGTATTATTAGAACAACTTCATATCAAGTTAATTGGTAACAAATGTATTCATTAATGTCAAAAATGTACAATTTATACATATATGTTAATTTAAAGTTAATAACATTTGTAAGGTCAAATATTCAAACAATTATTAGATATTTGAAATAGAATTATATTTTAGAGGTAATTTTCTTCAATTACTTAGTTGTATACAAATTATTATTTGACATGGTTGAATGATAAAGCTGCCAGGTAAAATGCCCAAAGTGTAATGAAGATGTAACAAACATATATTTGAAAACATGTAAAACAAAACATATGTAATATTATACATTGAAAGTGTTAACAACTTGATGTATTGCTAGAACAGCTTTACAACTAGTTGTAAAGTTAATTGGTACCATATCTAATTATTGTCAAAATTGAATAATAAACACTTGCGGTGAAAAAGTTGTCTATTAGAGGGAGAAAATCTTTGGGGGTCTATAATGACAAAATATTCTTATATGTGTTAGTAACTCAATATTTAAATACTTAAACGGTTTGCAGGAAATATAGAAGCCGTCCATTTAATTTTCTATTATTTTGTTAGTGAATTTATTAAATAAACAAATGTATAGTCTCTTCGGCATTACAAATCTCTAATTTGAGTCAGTTATCCAATTTTATAAAAATATATTGTATGACGAGAATATAAATATTTGAATAAGTTTTGTAAATTTTTAAATCCTTGAGATTTATGGGTTTTTCGGACTTTATCTCCTCCTCTTCCGTTGGTGGCGGGCACGCGAGTGACTTAGGCTGTGAGTACTCTGATGTCTGGTTGGCGGAAGACTCTTGCGGTGGGTACTCAAGTGACTCTGGGAATGGAGTCGGTGGCTGAGGCATCGTGAAGGGTTGTGGTGGGTGGTGTGGAGCTCAAAAGGTAGGTGCAGGCCTGGGCAACACGGCCACCACGTCCCCTTTGCGGAAATTGTACACAGCACATGTCATATCACACAGGTAAGTCTCCTCGATTCTCTCTTATGGTAGTACTTCAATCGCTCTTATCGTGGGGCAGGTAGAGTCGCAGGACTTTATGTAGCCTCGCTCCTCTCTGTCGTGGTTCACTACTTTGTAAATTACATGTCTATCGCTCACGGCCACACTATTAATATTTTCTGTTGTCATATAGGCACACCCCGCAATCGTATGAACTACAAACGTTAAATCAATATATCCGGTTCTACGCATGGTGAGCGTACCTGACCGTTAAACGCGCTGGATGATTTGCTGAGTATTTAACCTGTCCACTGTGTATTTAAGTATTACACGACTTTAACTCTAGCACTGATGTTAAACTTGTTCTAACTGACGGTGAAGATGTGTTGCTTGATGTTGTTGTTAACTGCTCGATGTTGCTGCCCGTCTCTTAAACGAGTTCAAAGTTCACAATTGTAGGTGTACCGAGTTTTACTCCGGCGCAGGTAAATATCAGTTTTTCCTTAATAAGATCACGGACGTCTTCATCCATTAGAGTACTAAAACGACAGGGTAAAAATACACTAAACTCGCCAACAAGATATGCTATTAGGCGTCTCCCAAACTTTGTATTGACCGCTTTTGGTTTATCCACCGAGTACTTTTGATTTACGATTATATCACACAATTTTATAGTCTGCATGGCGTCAACAATATTTACCAGCTGCTTTAACTTGTCATCATGATCCGCTCTACAGACGCTTATAAATAATCTACCAAGCAACCCCCCTATATATTCACCCCCGATCGACGCCGGATGTGGAAAGGGGGTCGGAGAAAATCACAGATGAGCCATTGATAGCCCATATTTTCCTGTTTGAGCATGTTTAGTCACTGATTAATGACCTGGGGCACCCGGATGTGAAAAGGGGGTCACAACGTCACACTGAACCAGTGCCAGGCAGTATTTTCCTGTTTGAATATGCATAGACACCGAGTAATGACCTGGGGCACCCGGATGTGAAAGGGGGGTCACAACATCGCACTGAACCAGTGCCAGGCAGTATTTTCCTGTTTGAACATGTTTAGACACCGAGTAATGACCTGGCGCACCCGCATGTGAAAAGGGGGTCACAACACCGTATTGAACCAGTGCCAGCCAGTATTTTTTTGTTTGAACATGTTTAGTATAATCACCATCGAGTGAGGCCCCGGATGTGGAAATGGGGGTCAGAGTTAATCACAGGGAGACATTGCCAAAAGCTCACACTTGATATTTGATATTCGTCGAGAGAGGATGTTTCTCTATACGTCACGGTAGGAGTTCCCGACACTACGTTAAAATAAAATTACGATAAAATAAAATATGGAAGCTTACACAATTTAGAATTATGTTTAATAATTCTTAACACATGGTAACAATATAAGATTTTTGCAGATATTCTTTAACTTTATAATTGTAGCTAGTTAAATAATATTTATCATAGTAGTAATTTTAAATAAAACTAATACAAATGAAAGAAATAGTGTTTAAATATTGATGATATTATAAACAGTGGCATAAAAAATCTTGGGAAACCATAGTGTCAAAAAAAAACCAAATAAGATTAATAAAAACTATTAGCACAAGCCACAAAGTCACAAACCCACCATGGACCACACGTTCCCCCACCAATAAATAAAAACTAGCCGGATACATGGAGTACACATCCTGGGGCACACTAGGTCCGATTCCCAAGTCCGCTCCTCAGTCTGTGGATTCCAAGGGGTGAGCTCCAAACATTAGCTGTTTAACTATGGTCCCGGGACGGGCAATGTCCAGGGTTTGAACCCCCATGCCAGCACTTCACTGAAGGAGTGCCCGAGACTACACGCTCCCCTACCCAAAACCCTTGGGGCACACATTAAAATCAAATGGGCTAAGCCCATGAGCCACTATGGTGGTCTCTGTCGGGGGCATTGTTTCGGAGAAAGGGGGATGACACAACCCCAGGATTTGATAGGGAGAATAACGGTAAATTAACTTAATGTGGACATCACAATACACACTCTCGATCACGGAAAATAGCCTAGGGGCTGTGACAAGTGGTCCTCACAACCACAGGATGTGGGTGGGGTAATAACGGTAAATTAACCGAATGTGGAAAGTAGGTTAGTTGACTGCCTCGGAGGTGTGACAGGTGGTCTCACAAGCTACTCCTTTCTGTCAGAATTCGTTACTCATAATCTTAATACTTACCTTGAGTGTATTAACATATTTTATAACGGTCGCATATCATTTTAACCGCGTGATTCTTCTTCATACACTTTTTGTTATGGATTTCTAATAACTACTGATCCAAGTATCCCGTAGATTTACACTCATGAGGTAGGGATGAGAACGGCAGAATTTAGAGAAGTACACCCGCATTTTAGAATAGGGATATTAGGAAATATTTTTTAAAAAATCAGCATACCGTTAGGGATGTGGTATTAAAATAAAAGTATCACCAACAGTAGGTAGTGGCATTGAAATTTTATCAGGGTAACATGTTTGTTTTTTAAATGTAGTAATCAAACATTCAACTTTTGATTAGTATTGTAAAATTAACAGCGTGTCTGGACTATATCAATCTGTAGCTAAGTCTGTGGCAAGATTAAAGTAAGCATGTACCGTTGCCCAATGGACGTCTGAATGTACTAATCGCACATCCTTTTACGTGGAGGCTCTTTCCATGTCCCGATGAGATGAGGGAATGATTATTGTGAATTTAATTGTGTGGAGCCAATGAAGATTTTAAACCTAACTTAAACCTAACTTAAACCTAACTAACCTAACCCTGGTGATCATGGTGATTATTCCTTTTTCGAGAAAAATACCCCAGAAGCAGCCGAGAATTGAACCCGGAAACTTTAGCTCAGCACCCAGGGGTTCTGACCACTATACCTTGAAGACGGTTAACTTTAGCATAAAATGAGATTTTCACTCATATAAAAATCCTGCAAAGTATAATAACCTAGCCATATTATAATATTAATTATGTTAGAAGGTATAATGAATATTATATGTATTACTTACTATAGGGCCTACCAGCTTTGATCAAATATATTTGTTTTCAATATATTTGGCACCCTCCTTTAACCCTGAAAATTGGAGAACTTGTCTTGCTTAGTTACATTTTGGTAAAACAAACTTTTTTTTTAATTGGCCAATATCCTCCAGTGCAGTCACTGAGAAATAGGACTCTATTAATTCTTTAACCAAAAGCCTGTTCCTGGTTTTAGTTCAAGTCTTTGGAAAACAAACGCAAATCAACCAAAGGTTGTTTCTTTTTATAGCGTTTCGATATTTATGTGAGTACTCATGTCAGTAACATTATCGAAACGAAAGTATCGAGTAAAAATTACTAGTATCGAAAGGAAATTATCAATATTACTAAAGTATCGATACTTTTATTACATCCCTAACGGATGGGATCCAAACTACGACCTGCCCGTCATAGGCAAACCAGAGTAGATGGACCTGACATTTAGTCTCTTTAACCACCAAGAGAAAGAGGAGCTTAGGAAGGAGGAGGATTCAAATATTAGATGACTTGAAGGAAAGAAGAAAAATCTGGGTGCTGAAGGCGGATGCAGAGGCGGTCTTAAGTTCACTGACAAAAGGAATGGACCTGCCGTAAGACAAAACACCTAATAATAACAAACACCCATGTGGGTCCCTTGATGTCTAATCTCACTTCAGTCCACCCTGCCATTGTTGGTGGATACTAAAGGCTCCTATGCAGGGTAGAACCTATATTACAGTGGGAGTAAGTTGATTACGTGAAGACTCAGACCTCAGACGCCATCTCCACTATCTTAGTTGGGAGATAGCAAGACACATCCAGCCACTGAGTGAGTAAACACATACACATATTTCATCACCGACACATTAGCTATCATAACCACAATATACATGGTATATTTCGCGATACAAACTATAAACACCCCCACTGGCAGCTACGTGGCCCAAGGTGTCAGGCTGAAAATAGACTGGATCGCCTTTAATGGGTATATTTGAATCTCAGACAAGTGCAAAAGTGGGTTATATTCTAAATGTAATTTATTTAATTGGTTTTCCCATCCTCTCTAAGCTAATGCTGATCTCATTTATCTGATTAACCTTCTTATACCTTCCCTATGCTGTGCTTGAACTTTTTTTTACAAAAAATTATGAATTTATAGAGTCGTAATTGTAGTAAAATCAATCAAGCGTTCATACGCTTATTTTTGTTTGTGAATATTCAATGGCCAATTACTTTTCATTATAGACATAAACTACTTTTTTTTATGGCCGCGTGCACTGTCTTAATAGCTTCCAAAGAGTCAACGGCTGACGTAAACTATACATAGATTGCGGATTCGTTATTTAACTTTAGTACGATAATCCTCAAAGTAACTTTCATTAAATAAGAAAAGCAAAATAAGATTTGTTTCGTAGGGTTCAAAAAATATATGAAAGAAATTAACAATTTCTAATCACGGCTTCCCCTTTGAATAGTTTTGAAATTTAAAATTTTGGGGCACATTATTGATGTATAATATTTCATTTTCTAAATATGTATATAACTAGGGTGTGTAGAGCTCCAGAAATCATTGTGGAAAGAAATCACCTCACATTTTAAATATATGGAAAATAAAATAACTAACATTGCACTAACCGGTGAGTACGCGGGCTAAGTTGTCAGTCTTGTATGGTCTTGTTTGCCGATGATTATGAGCCCAGTGTTATAATCCCCGCTAGATGTATAATGAGTGGGATTTTTTAAAATAGTTTCCCACCTTCCCCGAACGCATGTGCAGGTACATTACTTTTAAGCTCTACCATTTCTATACCTAATCTATAAGAATAATTAAATGCAAGTAGCCCGGTCGGGTAATACTTTTAGTCCTCAAGTGAAAATACGTGTTGCCCCTTAGTGCAAATATTACCACTCCCAAGCTTGAATACTTGTCACACTTTAGCACAAATACTTGCCACCTTCATCACCCCTAACCTCTGACAAGACATCTTGTGAATGTGAGGAATGCCAGGCCTCCACCATGGTTCGGATTCCACGTTAAACTGTAGATCCTCCATTCCATCTCACAATCACCCTACCATTTCACATTAGCGTAAGTGCGTATAACCCGAACGGGTAGTAAGACGAAGTGCTAATAATAATAATAATAATAATAATAATAATAATAATAATAATAATAATAATAATAATAATCCATCACCCCTAGCGCAAATATTGCCAACCCCAAGCTTAAACACTTGTTACCCTCTAACGCAAATACTTGCCCCCTTCTAGAGCAAATACTTGTCTCCCCTAGCGCAAATAATTCCTTCCCCTAATCTCAACTAATTTCCTCTCCCAAACTCAAAGACTTTCCACCCTCCTGACCAAGGCCCAAACAAGCTGATCCGTGACTCATGCATGGCCTGTGAAACAAGTGAACTACAACTGTTGACAGCTGTTGGCAGAAAGCTGTAATTAGTATTAACACGATTGTATGAGGGGTGGTACCTCGATTGGTTCTTCCACCCATATCTCCATATGAAAGGAAAATATAAGAAGTATCTATTTAATACTATATGCCAATATGGTGTGAAACATTTACTGTTATTGAACACTTTCTTCATCGTAATGATGCTGTATCTTGAAGTTTATGTTCCTTATAACTAAGAAATGTAAATATAGACTTAAGAAAGATGTAATATAATACAGAATTCTATTTACAACATTCCTTACTAAAATTAACTATAAACATAACTAAAAAATAATAAAAATTAAAAAATATAATCGCTAATATTCTGTATGCCCCTATGTCTGCCTGTATATATCTAGGTCCACAACCGACATAGTTAAATGAATTAATTCTAACTTGGCATTTAGAATATATATGGTCATATCTCGAAGTGAAATCGATATTTTAGTTTCATTTATAAAAAAATGTAATTTACAAATTAAGGATTTTTTAAAATTGCCCTCGCAAATTTGCTTAAAACGGATATCTGATGAGCTTAAATACAACTGCTAGCTTGTTCAAGAAAGAAAATATAATTTAACGGTAGTCTACTGATGACTTAAGTTTGAAAATATGAAATTTCTAAAAAATTATCCAACAATGTTGGTCAAAATGTGTACCTAAAAAGTGTTTCTTACTAAAACAATATTTTTTCTGTTGTAAACTTATTTAAAGGGAGACCCACCTCGGTGGCGTAGTTGGTTAACGCGCTTGTCGTGTTGAGCTCGACTGCTGAGGACGGGGAGATCGAGGTTCGAATCTCGGTCGGGTGAACTGGGGAGGGTTTTTCCTAAATGGTTTACCACTCTCCCTCCACGCGAATGCGGGTTCACTTCCTCTTATTAAACCTTCCCAATTCCTAATCCATTAGCGTAATTAGTACTTAAAGCGTATAACCCGAACGGGTAGTAAGACGCAGTGCTAATTATTATTATTATTTTAAAGGGAGTTTACTATTAATCGGATAGCTAGATGCCTGAATAGTAAATATGTTCGTTATCACCAACTGGAAATTAACTTGGTTTTACTAATCACGTGGGGCCGAATACTCCAACCACTCAGTCATACAAATTCTACTATATCTATGTATTGAGGAAGCACTCCCTCTGATTACAACTTACCCCTTCCATTAGCTTGTAGTTATTTCCGTTTTCTGACAAAGCACTCCTCCCATTTATCATAATACGCCCTATTTTCTGATGAGGCCCCTCTTTCATTCGAAATTAAGTATCCCCTACACTATCTTAGGAGTATACCTTTCATTTTCTGACAGGAGCCATTTGCTTGTGAAGTGCTCTTATTTTCTGTTGGAGTTTTCCTTTCATCAGCTTAAGAAACACCCCTCCCATTTTTGACTAAACATCCCTTTCAAATCTAGCAAATTAGTAGTTAGTTTAAGATACTCCCCTTACATTTCCTGAAGAAGTTCCCCTTAAATAGGTTAAGAATATCCCTTCTATTTTCTGATGAAGTTCCCTTTCATTAGATTGAAGGAAATTCGTTTCCATTTTTTGATAAAACACGACTTTTTAATCAATATTTAACAGTCAACTATGGTGAAGAAAAGTAGGACTAAACATGTAGCTCTATCGGGGCCTAGTTTCCTTTATCTACTACTTCACTAACGTTTTGGGGGTGCTTGCAAACTTTCACCACTCAGGAATGAATTTAGACCAGCTACCCGGACGTTAAACCCCACTTACGATTGAGACGCTTGTCAGTAAACATAAATCCCTCCTTCGTGGAAAATGTGTAAACTTAATATTATTGTGAGTTGACGAAATAACAAGGGTCAAAACTTCATAAACATCCTGTTTGAATGTATACATCAGAAGGGAAAGTGTTGTGTTTATGTTGCAGTAATCAAGTTACTTTTGTACACTCGCATTAAGTTTAAGGGTTTAAGCCTAATATTACACTAATTACATTAATGGCCAACTGTATACTGTTTCTGAAAAATCCTAACAGTTATGTGGCTTCGTAAAGCGTTTTTTTTAAGTTCATGGAATAATTAATCCCTTTTTTTTAGCACCACGTCTTACTATCCTTTCCGGTTGGATTCATATGTACTAATTATGCTAATGGGGTAGGAACGAGATAGGTTAAATTTAAAGTAAGTGTAACCACACTTGCGAGAAGGGAGTGTAAAACTATTTAGGAATAAACCACCCTCAGTATACACCCAACTAGTATTCCAACCTAGATCTCCCCGCCATCGGCAGTCCACTCTATTGCGAGATGTGAGAATGGTTCCATAGACCATGCGACCACCAAAAAGGGTTTTTAACCACTTAATCTATGGGATAGGATGGAGGAATGAATTGTAAAATCCGCATTGGTGGGAACGTGGACTAAATTTCAGGTTCATACAGTGTTTCTTTATAGTGATGGGGAGGTTAGGGTTCAAAATTTTATCGGGTGCAGCTGAGGTCAGTTTTCCTAAATGATTTTTCACTCTCCCTCTGCACAAATTTAAGTACACTTTTTATAGTTTTTAGTTTACTTCCATAATTCCTACCTGATTTGCTTGATTTAAATCCGCGTAGCCCAGACGTAACGTTGCAAGTGATTGGGAAAACCACAGGAATATTTTTTTATTAAAAAATCCTCAGTATACCCGTCCGGGATTAGAACATCGACTTTCCCATCATTAGCAATCCATTTTATTTAGAACCTGACGCATTATACAGCACTACCACTGTTGAGGGTAGAAGTGGATGTTTTCTGACACCTTAGCCAAGTCGGTTAGAGTCCCAGGATCAAATCCTGGAATTCCTTGGAATTTTCGGTGTCAGGCTCATCCTGTCTGGTTGGTTGGTGAAGGCTATACATCCAGCCAAATGTATTAGAAAATCTCACATTCCTTCCACGTGGATGTGGGTACACTTCCTCTAAATTTTACCCTCCTCAACTGTACCCCAATAGTGTAAATATGCGGGTAGCACATACAAATATTAAGGTATGGAGTATGGCTGTAAAACAAAGAGCTTGGTAGGCATAAATGACATGGGAAGTGCATGCATGATATTAGCTATTTTATTTATTTCCAGATCTGTGAAGAGAGTTTGATCTTGGTCGTAGATGGATTTTAGATATATTAATTTTTTTAATCTTTTTCGAGTATGAACTTTTAGATAATATGTGAAGAGAGTTTGAACATGCTGTGGATTGTCTCTAGATCGGTTATAAGTGTTTTTATTTGTTGCTATGTGTGAAATCAAAATTTGCGAAGAAAGCCTAAGCAAGACAAAGCTGAACTCTAATAAATAAAGTAGTGGAGAGAGTTTAAGCTAGCCATGGTAAAAGTCCATTTATGTCTTGTGATGGATGGGTAACTTTGTAAACTTAATGAGGACGAACTCTAAACTTTAGAAAAGCTAGAGCTTGTCGTGAACGTACACTATTTCTGAGTTCAAATCTTGAACTTGCCGTGGATGGGACTTAAACATCTTTAAATAGAGCAAGCCATAGTCTGCTTGCTGCATGGTAGAGCACTGAAAGGGATTGAAGACATTTATAAAACCCGCATTATTTAAGAAGTTGTTTGATATTTTTAAATATAATTTTCAATATATGTAGGCGAAAACTATACACATATTTCTGACCACTTAAGTTTATATATTGAATTTAGAGTTTTAAAAAAAATCTACAACGCAATACGGTAAAATTTGTACTTTTTAGATTAAAGCAAAACGTTAGAAATATATATCAATCCTCTATAAATTAAAGCCATGTTTTGATAGGCTCACAATAGAACATTTTATAATAATGTGAAATGGTTTTATAGGATTTTCTTTAATCTATTACATAATTTTAAAACAATTTTTTTAAATAAATATATCCGGGATTTCTAAGAGTCTTCAACGCTTATGCTCTCCCATGTAGCACCCTTAATGGGGGATTTCTTTGTTTATAATCAATGATTTCGATTATATATAATATTTGAAGCTAAAGGGAAAATGTTAAATTTTGGATTTTGTTACTGAGCAATAGCTCTACCATAATATTCATCAAAATAATAACATCAGAGCCAGATAAATACACCCAACAAATTTGATTTAATAATACAGGCGAAGCTTAAATCAGGCTAGTTTCAAGTTTAAAAAAAGACGGTTTAAGTAAAGTGGTTTTTCGAATGAACACTTTGTTGATGTATTCTTAGATACCTTATCTAGTAGTGTAAAGAGGTTAGGCCAGTTTTTTAAATAACAAAGACCATTGATTTAAGTAAGAACTTATACCCTATGTTTCCTAATAAGCCATTGTATATTTCTTATGTACACTGTACACTGTTCTTATGTACACCTCACTGTACACTATTTACTATTTTATGCGTTATGCACAAATACAAACCCAGTCTAATAGATCTGTGAGGAGAGTTTATTAAATTTGTCGAGGATGGAATTGAGATGTAGCATTGTAACGGATCATGGCCAAGTCTATATCTAGACATGTAAATGTTGTAACATTATTATTGAGAGGAGTTGTGTTGTTTACCAGACGCCATGACACTGTCGTGCTTCCTCGTGCGAGGCGATGGCCTTGGTCAAGGTCAGAAACTTTGACATCAGACCTTTAATTTAGCAAGGTCACTATCGTGAAGATCTTTCAATTATATTGATTGGGGAAAGAGGAGGGGAGAGGGTGATATTACAGAATATCCTCCAACTATCTAGTTCAGAGACAAGCTGAAAAGGGTGAATAATGTTAGGAATAGCTATCAGCATACTAAACCAATAAAGCTAGTTACAGTAGCCTCATGGCTTCTTTGGTGCTGACTGACAGCTTTGAAAATTTACCAGACCAAATTATGTATCCCTACGCCGAGCCATATGATCTGCAACAA
This sequence comes from Timema californicum, assembly GCA_902141385.1. Lineage (NCBI taxonomy): Eukaryota > Metazoa > Arthropoda > Insecta > Phasmatodea > Timematidae > Timema > Timema californicum. Next base: position 3,609 of record CABFOW010007052.1, on the reverse strand, counting down.
CAGTTGTTTAGCAGATGTCACTTCTGACAGTCAAAATTTAGGTATATGCCTGCATGTTGACTGTCAGAAGTCAGCTGTGTGCTGTCAGTCAGCACCAAAGAAGCCACGGGGCTACTGTAGTAGAGATCAAAAATCTCCGTACAACACTAATTTAATCTAATAATCGAATAAAACAGACATGCCAATATTGTAAAAAGTGTTATTTTTGGAAGATCTGATTGTAATGACCTAGAATAAGGTGTGTTTTATGAGAATTTATTGTTTATTTTATCTGCTTAAATCTATTTATATCTGATAGTAAAAGCGTGGTTGAAACCATATATAGGCTAGCTAGACTGGAAAAAATATATATTAAAGGAATATTTTTTCTGGAAATCACACGCATGACTGACAAATAATAAACAATTATTCCAACATCACTCTAAATGAGTGTCGTTTTTCTGAACACTGTATTGATTATAAAATAGGAAAGAAAATGCGAGAACAAGCAAGCTGGTTCTCTATAAAAATTGGATTGATAACTATAACCAAACACTAAGACCATTTATAAAAAGACATTTTTTAAAATAAAAATAAGAAAACACATTAAAATTGTCATTTAAATGTGTTTCATGGGAGAGTAGTGAGAAGCATTGCAGACATTTAGAAATCTCAGATTATTTAGGAAGTGGTTTGATATTTTTTAATATTGTTTTCACCAAAATATAGGCGAAAGTTCTGACAAATTAAAAAATTAAAATTTCAAGTTTAAAATGTTAAAAAAAAAAGTGTGATAACTTACATAAAACCCTACAAACAAATCTAAAAATGTTTTGTTGTGGCACTGTTAAAACATGACTATTTGATAAAGGAAGGCTAGATCTAGGTTTAAAACCTTTTTATTTAATCTAAAAAGTACAGACTTTTGCCGAAAAACTTTGTTGAATTAAAGATAATTAAAGGAAAAATTTAAATTTTTTAATTGCTCAAAAAACTTTGATAATCTTCGCCTACATATTGTTAAAAACAATATATTTTTATTTTTTCATTTATTTGGAAAATTCAACGTGCACCTTTTCAACCGACAGAATATTTCAACACGCGAATTATAAACTAACTTTAATCTATAAGGCAAACAAACCCCACCACCCGACTGTTAATTCATAGTTTGTATGAAAGAGGAAACCCACGTTTTACCAATGATACATTTTTCGGTCTTTCCAGGAATCAAATCCGGGACCCTTAGCTCAGTAGACATACACGATACCGACTGAGCTAAGGCGTCGGACGTGAACGATATTAAAACATATCAAACTACTTACTAAATAATGCGGAATTTCTAAAAGTCTGCAACACGCACCATGCAAGTAAGAATATTTTAGTTCCTACACAACGACGGCCACCAACCCTCCTTTACCCTCCCCTTGACGTGGATATGACGCTTCTGATGGTTTCAATGGTTGTTGTGACATCATAGCCCCCTATACTTGTATCATGTGGCAGCCTTCGCCACAGTACCGCCTCTTGCTCTTATTAGTGGATATTCCTTAAAACTACAGAGAAACTAGGATGTTAGAAACACCTACGAGGTTATCAACTGCAATGTGAATTTATGTCTTAGCGTGCTCGTGCAGCGCTGCAAGTACCAAAAGTCTACAACCCTCCCGGGTTTCGTTATTAAAGGCGAAATAAAAACGTGTGCTGTTGTAACCAAGAGTTATCCTCCCTACTGGAAGATAATAAGGTTTGAATACGTGTTATGACTTCCCTTCCACTCGGGCTATACGGAGATGTGCTAACCTTTTTAGGAAAGAGGACGGTTAAATTTAGAGAACGTGTGAACGCATTTGCATAGAACTTACAATCTTGGGAAAGGGAACAAATCTTCTTCCCTCTTACTCAAGATAATATGGTTTGAACACTTGTTTTGGCTATCCTCCCAGTCATATTATCCGCAGATTTGCTCATATGTTAGGAAAGATGAAGGTTTAATTTAGAGAGATTGTGACTGCATTTGCATAGAATTTACAGCCACGATAAAGGGAACAAATCTACTCCAACATGATATGCCATGGATGGCTCTGTCGAGAATCAAAATCATGATCAATAGAACAGAAGGCATGCATACCATCCCTGTGAATATGAATAGCAACCTTCACCCTACGGATAACAAGTAGTACAGCTATCACCTTCAGTGGATAACAGCTTTCGCTCCGTAGATAGTAACCATCCTACGGGTAACACCCACCTCTCTGCAGATAGCACCTAGTAATATATCGAGCACACTGAGAATAACAATCAGGTAGTACTACTCCTACCCTATGGATTAGAACGATCCTCTCACGGATAACACCTAGCTTAGGTAATATGACCTTTACACTGTGGATAACAACTCTCACCACATGGATAACACCTATCTTAGACAATACAAGTCTTATACTACATATAACAGCTCTCACCCTATGGGTAACAGTCATCCCCTCACGGATATTACGCTACGGATAGCATCTAGGTAGGATAGCAATCTTCGCCCGACGGATAGAGCCCGGTAGTATAGCTATTTACCCAGCTTCCAGACACTCTATCCTTCAGAGAAAGCTATTTTAAGCCCTAGTAAGAAATCAAACTAGTTTACCTTCAAAGAAACAATAATACCCTTCACACAATGGGTAACAACTACAACTTTGGCCCCAGTAATACAGTTATCTCCCTTCAATGAATAACACTTAGCTTAGGCATTACAGTTCTCCCACTATTGAGGGCACCAAGCCTAGGTAATGCGATCTTTACACTGCGGCTAGCACATAGTAATAATATACAGTAGCCCCATGGCTTCTTTGGTGCTGAATGACAGCTCACAGCTGACTTGTGACAGTCACAATTTAGGTATATACTTAAATTTTGATTGTCAAAAGTGACAGCTGCTAAACACATATTTTTGCAGATCATCTGGATCGGCGTAGGGATATGTAATTTGGTCTGGTAACTTTTTAAAGCTGTCAATTGTCAGCTGTGAGCTGTCAGTCAGCAACAAAGAATCCACGTGGCTACTGTAGCTCTCACTCCATATGGATAGCAGCCTTCACCTTACGGGTAGCACCAAGCACTATAGTTGACACTCTCACCTTACGGATAACCACTCTTACCATACAGATAAAACCCGAGCCTTGCATTATGGATAATGGATAAGTAGTATGACTTCCACCTTAAGGATAACACTCAGTTTAGGTAATACGACTTTCACGCCTTGGATATCAGGTAGGTAATACGGCTCTCATGCTGTGGGTAACGCCTCCCCTTTATACTATTCTTCATGAGAAACGTTTCTATAAACGTCCAACATGTAAATGTTGGTATTGTTTTTCTATTTTAGAGTCTTCTTTCCTTGATCCTTAAAGCAACAGTTACTATGCTAGCTTTGACTCTTGCTGTATGATTAGAGGAGGACGAATAGACTTCATCCATGTTGATAACGTTTTCCATCTTCCTTATATGTTACATTTAAATCCTCCTCTCCTGAGTTATTCTTAGTAAATACTGGAATATAAATCAGTAAGACGGTTTGTCGATTTCTGGGGCGAACAATAGGGTAATTAACGCGAACAATGGGGCCTTAATTGGCTAGGGGGG
>CABFOW010007051.1:0-20343 GCA_902141385.1 Timema californicum | reverse complement strand
CCCCCGCACACACACACTTATTAGAGCCCTACTTATAAATTTTAAATTTTTAGATTTTTCTAGTTAAATAAAGTAGGTAATTCCTCCACTTTCCTGCAGAATCTCAGATTTCCAGCGTATCTATGAGGGCTTTATATTTTTCTGGACTTTCACACTTTAGCTTTATTTATTATATTAACTATAAACTTTGGTCGAAACTCGAGTATAATTTAGAGACAAATAATGATTGTTTTTACCATACAAGTATCTGTGACCGATTAAATTGTCTAAACGCCAACGTATTTGATCCTAACTCACAACTTATGATATTAATTCTAACATTTGGGGAAAAGGGTAAAAGGCTGAGCCACGTTTTTGTCCTCAATCGCGTTAAACGCGTACATTAATTTTGCCACTGAAATGAGGACTGAGGAAGGTAGAATTGTAGAGGAAATGTACATGTATTTGCATGGAGGCCAAGTGGTAAACGCTTTAGGAAAAAGCACCGGAGAGCGATGTGAGTTTTTGAACTGTTCTTAAGAATAAATTATATATAAAATAAATAAATTTTATAATAACTAAGCACTTATCATATAATATATTATACATAATAAATTCAATAAACATACATATATTTAAAAAAATTAAGCTTACACTGACATAAAACAATTACTTGTGTAATAAAGCACTCAGAAGTTAGGTGAAACGTGGACTAGACGTCAATCTCGTATATTATCGCTCCCCTGTGACGGGTGTGAACCCCGGCTGTGTTTACCGAGTGTGGTGTTACACTCTCCCTCTACACTAATCAGAGTATATTTCCTCTATGTGCCTGTTCCTCACTCCTACTCCACTAGGGTGGATATCGTGAACATGTTTTTACACAACGAAACATATAGTAGTATAAAGAGAACCTATTAATAGACCCATCTTTACACCAAACCAGCGTACAATAAAAATATAAACATTTTAAAATTAATTAAAGTCCCTTTTCCTTTTCTGCTACTGTTTTAGTATACATACAGGAAAACAGATTAGAGGAATTGTACCCAAATATGCACATATGTGGATGCGGATGTTGATCTAATCTATATGGGGAAAAAAACCTCTCTGCCATCAACAGTGAGCATTATAGTTTTAAAATTGTAATATAAAGGTTTTAGAGTTAAGAGATTACATTTTAATCCAACATAAATAATATAACCACGAGAATTTGAAAATTCTACCTTTGAACACAGGTTTATGAACACTATACTTGCTTCCTTTTGTGTAAAACTGAATGTTACGTTTCGTTAAAAAGCCCGTTACCAAGTACCTCTTCATATCTTCGAGTCCATCATTTGAAGTTTACTTTCCTAAGCCGAGGAAAAGGTGTATTTTCTAGCAGTCTATTAGTTCGGTGCTCAACTAAACCAACCTATCGAGAGTCGAGCTCGTTTCTTAGATAAACAAAACATGTGGATACATAGCTCAGTCTCATACGAGGGCTTTTTATAAAATAACTTATAAACATTGTTTTTTGCAGTTAGCACATGTTACAATTCAATTTGTGTTATTTTATAGGTACCTATTGATGTTATCTATCAAAAGTGACAGTTGCGGATCACATGACTTGACGTGAGAGTGGATCTAGCAACTTTTAAAAATATTTGATATCTATCTATTTGTTCCCTGCAAATTGGACTGTATCTTTGAAATCACAGAGAAGACATGGCCTCGCTCAGGTTACGCTAGCAGGTCTATGAGATATTACTACATGTATATACACCTTTTAGTCGTAATTGCTATATATACATATTTATTTACATAATCAGATCGTGAACCTATGTGAATAACTGAAATCAAAATTCCTTTTACAGAAATTCTTGCTGAAGCAGTTTGGTTGAGTGTTGATCCCTACATGAGGTAGGATACATTTATTTTTATTTATTCTATCTGACCCTGGTATTCAAGGGTAATGTCATTTTATTTATTGTTCTATCTGACCCTGGTATTCAAGGGTAATGTCATTTTATTTATTGTTCTATCTGACCCTGGTATTCAAGGGTAATGTCATTTTATTTATTGTTCTATCTGACCCTGGTATTCAAGGGTAATGTCATTTTATTTATTGTTCTATCTGACCCTGGTATTCAAGGGTAATGTCATTCTATTAACACCATGTGCTATGTATTTTAAATTGCACTTTAACCATTTTCTCACATTATTTCAGGCCATATTCTGTTCGCCTTCCAATAGGGACCACAATGATTGGAAGTCAAGTTGCTAAGTAAGCTATATTACTCATATTGATCACTTTTGTAGATAGACATTTCATAGATATCATAATTTATTTATAGTAATTTTTAACTTTGATTCCTATTAATTTGTAAGCTCCTTTATATTTATTGTAAATCAAAGGTTAGCTTTGATAGCATATTTATATTCATAATTATATATCATGGATTTAATGACGTTTATATTTTTATTTCAATTTGATACATATTGCGGTAGATATGATTATTTATGCCTCTGCCATCACTAGTATTCATATATTTAGATTTATACTACACGACCCAACTCTTTGCTTAATTATTTGTGTTTATTGATAAATGTATCTGCTTGCTTCTATTTAATTTATTAAAGATGGAAAACCCAATGGTAAGACCTGGACGCAGATGCGAGAATAATATTAGAATGAACCTGGACGATATAAATGTTGTGAGGACTGGCTATAACTAGCTCAGGATAGGGATAGGGTGTAATGAGGTGGACTGGATAGAACTAGCTCAGGATAAGGATAGGGGTGCACTTTTGTAAGCGAGACAATGAGCTTTCGAGTTCTTAGTGCCATAGAGTAAGTAATACATTATAAACCGGATTGTTTCCAAACTATTTACATACATAAACTAGTAGACTATAGAAATGAGTGGTTCCTCCTGAAACTAAAAACTAAAAACACTAAAACCTATCATTTATTCATTATCAGAATTGAGCAGTTCTAGTAAATTCTATTTCAAACGTGTGTTTAAATCATTTTGTCAAAAGGACCAGAATCGGACAATATGTGTAAAATGTGCTATATGTATTCGTATGTTTAATTCACTGTTCTTAAAATATCCATAACCTAAGTTTACCATAGTTTATCTAATCAAAATTCTTATAAATTTATTTTTAGCGTTGACCTTTAGTATTATTTAACCAAAATAATTAAAATATTTATTTATTTGAAAAGTCAGAACAAGAACCAAAAGAGAGAGAGAGAGATAGGTCCCTATTTCGGTTCGACTAACAAAGTCATATAAAATAAATTTGAATTTTGTTTTCAGAAGTCAGAACATCACATTCTGGAAAAATAAATTATAATGTTGTAGGAATCATTTTTACTAACCTAAAAAAACAAGTTTCCGACATTAATATTTGAACACATTTAGAAACTTATAATCAAATGTTGCTCGTTGTCCATTTGAGAGAATAACAAATACAGAGAAAAATAAACATCTTTGATGATCAATTAGTTTTAGAGATATTTATTAGGATAAACGTTGTCTAGTCCTATCAGTAAACAAGGTTAGCCCGGGGTGCTCTCTACTGTAGCTAACATCAAGCTCAGGAGCATGACGTCATATCAGGACAGGCCATGTCTAAGGCTGTCCATACCATTATATATATATATATATGAATAGTTTTTACTTGAATGTTGGACTTAAAAATTCTAATCATGGCAGTCGTTGTGATCACATAAAAATGTAACTTACCCCTCAAAATCATAAAGTATTGACTATACAAATTCGTAATAGATGAAACGTTAGATCAAAGATTTTATTTGGGTAAAGTTATGGAAAGCACCGCTAGGTATTGTCTAAATACCAAGATTGTTTGTCTTTATAGCCATAGGCCTAAGTTCACGTTTATATGCTGTGTAACCAGTTTAAGAAGTTCATTGTCGTAAGTCATTCAGTTTAATGAACTGTTAAGTTTATTCATTGCGTTTGCTCAAGTCAACCTCCTCCTCGTAGCCTCGGTCCGGACGACCGTGTGAGTTATACACGTCTTAGATACGTCAGACCCCTCCTCCTAGCCTCAGTCGTACGACCGTGTGAGTTATACACGTCTCAGGTACGTCAAACCCCTCCTCCTAGCCTCAGTCGGACGACCGTGTGAGTTATACACGTCTCAGGTACGTCAGACCCCTCCTCCTAGCCTCGGTCGGACGACCGTGTGAGTTATACACGTCTTAGATACGTCAGACCCCTCCTCCTAGCCTCAGTCGGATGACCGTGTGAGTTATACACGTCTTAGGTACGTCAGACCCCTCCTCCTAGCCTCAGTCGTACGACCGTGTGAGTTATACACGTCTTAGGTACGTTAACCCCCTCGTAGCCTCAGTCGGATGACCGTGTGAGTTATACACGGCTTAGATACGTCAGCCCCCTCGTAGCCTCAGTCGGACGACCGTGTGAGTTATACACGTCTTAGGTACGTCAGACCCCTCCTCCTAGCCTCAGTCGGATGACCGTGCGAGTTATACACGTCTTAGATACGTCAGACCCCTCCTCGTAGCCTCAGTCGTACGACCGTGTGAGTTATACACGTCTTAGATACGTCAGCCCCCTCGTAGCCTCGGTTGGACGACCGTGTGAGTTATACACGTCTTAGATACGTCAGCCCGCTCGTAGCCTCGGTCGTACGACCGTGTGAGTTATACACGTCTTAGGTACGTTAACCCCCTCGTAGCCTCGGTCGGACGACCGTGTGAGTTATACACGTCTTAGATACGTCAGACCCCTCCTCCTAGCCTCAGTCGTACGACCGTGTGAGTTATACACGTCTCACTTGTTACCGGTTAAACCACTTTGAGTAGCTAACACAATGCAGGCTGATAAATCTCATTAATAATGTGGAGGGAAAAAAGATAGGATAGCAAACCGTGTATTTATTCAACAAATAATCAAGGGTGGGAATTATAATAAAGAGTCACAAAAAGAATCGCCTCAGCGGATCACTAACAATAGATCAAAGAGCAAAGACTAGCAAATATATTACCATCAGCCACTAACCCGTTGATAATTAAACAAATAAGATATTGTCGAGACATAGATTCTTTATATCCTACTCCTAGAAGGAAAATTGTTGTATTGTGTTAATAAATAATAATAACTAAGATAACATAGGTGGTGTTATCACTAAACTTTTATTAAGCTTCCATATAAGCCTCCGCCCATGATAGATAATACTCACGGATCATGTGATACTGCATAGATCATCGTACTTAAAATCCTAGTGTCCAGTGTTGGCACACAGGAGACTGAGATACAGGCCAACAGAAACAAAAAGTCTACCTTAAGAATATACCACCAATATGAGGCTAAATGCGATAAATCCATCTATATGTAAAGCATTATACTTTGAACCATCCTTAACTAAATTTAGGAAAAGCAGGAGGTCCAAAAACAACCAAATCTAATAGGGTCAAAAAAGGGGACATTAGGAGCGAGCGCTTGGAGTTCTGTTCTTTGAATATTTTAGGCCAAACATTCGAGAACCAGACCCCTCAGCTCCCACCAGTATAAGAACAGTCTGTCTCAAGAGTTAGTAAAAATATATATTTACTGCTGAGTTAAGTTTACCATAAAATAACTAACATATAACTTAACTCATTGTTTTAATTTGGTTGAGCGGGAGAAAATTATTTAATTAATTTGTGCGTAAGTAGATATGAGATCCTACCTGATGCTGAAGATCCACTGATGTAACCCAAGTAGGCCTACCTGGGGTTGTGATGTGATGATCTCGTTGCTTCTGATCTGACGCACATTTATACCAGTTAGGATGAGTTTATTTTAATTCGCGAGAGAGAGTTCAAAGCATTGAGAAAAAACTGAGGAGTTGAGCCGCGGTGGTACACGCGTCCACCTTTGAGAAAACCACTTTGCGAACTAAAAATGGAAACGCGCGTAAAAGAACGAGAGAGCAATTGTACCACCCTTACAAAAATATAATTAATGAAATGAAAGGCGGTAAACATAAAAATGTGATAATTACATAAATTAATAATGAATGAATATAAGAAATATTTAAATAAGTAAACAATAATGAAATTGATATTAAAATAATTAATTATAAAGAAATAAATACTAAACACTCATATACCTAGGGTATTGGAACAATGTTATTTATTATAGCAGAATGTGTGTCAAGTTGGTATTTATTTGACAAACCTTTGATATTGTGAGAAAATATATAAAAAATATTATATAAATGATATTCACAAAATATGAGACGTTATCAAAATGTTCGAGTACTATTAACAAAATTACAACGTTAATATAATATAAAACATCAATCATTTAACTTGAGCGTCATTATTACAGACAAACCATATAGCATTCCATGGCTTCAGCTCGTTAAAAGGTCATCTCAAAATTAGTCATGAGATCATTAAGTTACTAAAGAAAACTTATCATCAACTAAGTTATCCTTAAATTGTTAATTACCAAAGTGTATTTCCCACTGACACCCAGAATATAAACCAATAAATCGCTTAAACAAGCCATATCATATTTACCCTAAATTCTATCCACTTATTTACATTACTTCATACAATTCCACAATATTTGGTAAAAACAATAAATAGTTATACGTTAATATTGGGTCATCATTGATAAACAAATCGTTTATTTACGTTCAATAAGTTTAATGTTCCCGTGACCATGTTTTAAGTTTTATCCAAAAGAAACCAAATATAAAAATAGTAACAACATTCGAGATCGATAATATATTCAAAGACAAAATATCGATAACACCCAAAAGTTTATAATCGATCATTACCCAGAAACAAAATACAGATCGTCTAGCGATATAAACGCCTTGACCCTGCGACTAATTAACATAGAAAAAGTAAGAACGAAATTTACAGCTATTATATTTATGTTTCATATTTTAAAGTTATTTAGAAAACGCCAAAAAGAAATTTAAAAATTTAATTCAGATAAAAAAGAAAAGTTAAAGAAGCCGAAAAAGAATTTAGATCTTACATTATTTTAATATAATCGAAGCCGGAGCTTCTCCTTCTCCAAATACGATTTATTCCAAGAGTGACCTCTGATTGCTCAGGCACCAATATATATATCACACAACCCAGAAAAAGGAAATACAGTTAAAACGGGGTGGGGGTCACAATCAGGAACAATTGGGAACAAAACACGCGCATGACAACATAGCTTCTACAAAGTTCTTTACATGTTCTCGATCATCCTAGAATAGGGAGAGTAGGTTATATTCACAGCACAAGTTCTTTGCTACTCAAGTTCTTTGCTACTTAAGGTCTTTGGCACAATCACATCACAATCTTGGAGAACAGTATTATTTTCATCGCGGTTGCGAGAAGGTGTGTCTGATATTTACTCGCGTTAGTGTTCCGTGTGGTTCCGGCCGTCATACAAATGCGGTAAGCTTAGGATTGTTTTATGTTTACTCATGCAGTCCCACGCTACAATTCATTTGCAAAATTATCCAGAATATCGAATCAATAATGTTAAATTTAACTCACAGCTTAACGCTCCATGAAATTGTACTTTAATATACTTTAATTGACTGATATTATATACACTTCTTACAGTTGTAGTAAATCCAAATACGGTGTATAGTACTCTTTAATGAAACAAAGGTTACCAACTTATTCTGATACAATAAATGTTACTAACGAATATAGCCAACTAAATCCCTAAGTTTAGCCTAGGATACGACACCTCCACCTCTATAGATCCATCCTGATTACAGATATCCTTTCTTTAGTGCCTCATTTGGGGCTGTCCAAGGCGTGGTCTGGCAAACAATCACATTTTGAAGCTTGCAGGGCCCTTTTGAAAGACTCCACTAACCTCTATGCCTAACCATTTTGCGCAAGGATATATGGAGCTGTAAATAAGTGTGTAACTCCCTGAGACCGTAGAAACTTATCCGTCGTCACTGATGTTAATAGAAGCCCATTGTCACTTACTAGTATTCTAGGTGCCCCTTAACGGCTAAGCAACGTTTATAATTATTCAATTACCCTTTATGACTTTATGTGTTCCATATGAATCACTTCCGGGTGTTTTGAATGGGAATCTACTCGTAGCATGTATAGGTACAGCAAAATCTTAATGTACGCGAATCCCTTTTGCTGGTGGCCACTCCCCCAGCAATTTAGTTTTGAATAATGCTGTTCATTTTTGGTTAACCTACATCCCTTACAATTTTGTGTAACCCTATCCATCTCCTGTCCCAGGGTAAGCCACCAAATAAATTCAAGTGCAACTGCCTTCATCTTAACTGTACCTAAGTGGCCCTCATATAGTTATGACATGATTGTTGTTTGTAGCTTACTAGGTATGACTACTCTACTATTTAAAACAATGTGTATTATTAGCTACAAATGAAAAGAAAACAAGTCGGCCTAAACATCTACTTAGCCCTTTCAACTGGCTCCGCTGCACACTAACCATATATATATATATATATACAGAGAGAGAGAGAGAGAGAGAAAGAAAAAGACAACACACCCGATCACAACATCACGCCACGAATAACTAAATGGATCCGCCCAAGAATCAAAGCCGTGAGCTCAAGACAAGCCAAAGAACTTAAGAAGAAAAAGATGACTCTACAACCCAGTGTCCATACGTTCAAATATCTTCGAGAAACGAGTGGAAGCCTCGAGTCACACGTAGATCCTTCCCCTTGTTTGATTGTCTTTGGTTCCCCCCCCCCCTTGCTATCCTTCCATTCCTTGTTCTGGAGTTGTGCAAATCATATAAAAGACTGGCAGTGAAATTTGATGATTACTCTTGGACATTGCTCTGGTTTTGTAGGACGAAGCTGAGGTTTCGGTTTATTTATTATGAAATGTAAACATACATTTTATTTCGGCATTAATATTTATATAGACGTAATTTCTTCAAAATTCCATTCTTTTCACGGAAATACTATTTCGGGTTAAATTTCAAACATGTTAAATCTTTGATCAAACTAAATACAAAATATGTTAGTTAGCTTTTGATTGCATTTTAAATAATTAACTAGCACATTAGGATATGAGTTATGATACTGAATTTCTGGATAGCGCTAGTGAAGCGGTAGATGGACAAAGGTTAAATCATTATTTTGGTTAAGTATTTTTCTTTGTCCAGACTAATGTTAGGTGTCATATTATATGTTGTTGATATTAACTCAATTTTAATTTATAGTAATACAGGCTAGTTTGTAGCATTGGGCCACAAGAAATAAACAAGAATCTCGGTACTCACCCCATCGGACTGCTCCCCGAATATAAGCGTAATACAACTACACACACCATCGACATAATTGAGATTGATCGCCTGTTATTGTGAAAATAGACGCAAAGAACTTGAGCTACAAAGACTCTAGTGGCAAACACATTTCACTCGTATACAATTTAGGATGGCCTCGAAACGCCGAGACGTGTGTAGAAGATTTGGTCATGCGAATATTTTGTTCCTGAATGTTCCATTTCTTTGTCCTCCCCCCCCCTTTCCCGCCATCCGATAGCTCTGGATTGTATTGTATATATAGGCGGCAGGGCAACCTGTCGTCCCTCCTGGACTTGATTATAGTTGAGGGAAAGAGAAGCCCCGGCTTAAGATTTGTAAAATGTAAGATGTAGTTCCTTTTGGCTTCGTAATTAATTTCTTTATATATATATTTTATATAAATTTATTATCTTCCTTATTAAAAAAAAATTATCTTCCTCATTTAAAAAAATTATCTTTCGGCCTTTTGGTAAATATTATGTACACATATATTTGAATCTTTTATTTATATCGTGTAGTAAATTCATAAAAAAAATCGATTAGAGACTATATCGATCTAATAATGTGCTCTGAGGTGAATCGATTATTGTATGTGAAAATATCGACTTTCGTTAACTTTGGGCTGTAATGCCAATATTTAATTCTATTACTTACGCAGGAAATATCTTGATATTTTTTAGTAAAGTATTGGGATCTTTGTAAAGCGTTACATTTAACTTGATTCTCTAAAAGATTGTGACGTCGTTAAGATTTAGCTTGTTTTTCTGCATTAAAAAAAAAAGATTCTAATGAATATTTTGTTATGGCTTTGATAATGCTAGCGTTAGTTTTAATGGGATGTAGGTTAATTGTTTTGAAGACTTCTTATGGTCAAATTGTAAATAACTTAAGAGACGTATTTAATTCTATATTGAATATTTTGTTGTTATGGCTTTGATATTGCTAGCGTTAGTGTTAATGGGATGTAGGTTAATTGTTTTAAAGACTTCTTATGGTCTAATTGTGAATAACTTATAAGATGTATTTACTTTTAAATGCTTAGGGAGAATAATATTTTCACGATATTTATTACGTCAGGAAAGTACGATTTGGAGTCGTGATCTATATATAATATTATTACAGGGCTAATGCCTCATTTGGTTATTGTATTCTTTAATGCTGGCGCCCAATATATATATTATTAAATTGTCATTACCTTTATTGAAACTTCGCCTGTTACCTGATTATTAAAATAACGGCTTGATGGAAAATTTTGTAATCTTTATTGAACATCTTAGTCAGTCATTTTCTTATTTATAAAATCATATGAAATTAATGTCTTATTAAATAAATATCAACTTGAAACCACTTCATGCTTTATTTAGTTGGTTTGGCTTGATGATTTAGCAGGAGCATCAAAGACGACCCGTGTCTTTGTTGTCGTGCTACTTTCCTTGTGGACAGCATTATGAGGTAATTAGAACGTTGGTTCCATAGTAGCTTCACACTCTGATCTTGAGTTGTAATGAGGTGCAGGCAACATCTTCATGTGGCCTAAACTCTGGTACTCCTCCATAAACCTTACATAATTTTCTCGAAGAACTTCGTCCTTGTAGAATTTCCTTTCCAGATGTCGGAATCTGTTCTTGGCACCGATGATGGATTCACCCATGAGGCGTGGTCTGTCCTTCGAGGCAAGCGCACGACGAAGCGTCCTGTTTCATCCCTTGAGTCGGTGCATGGGAAAGATACAAACTCTCTTGTTCCCAGAACCGTTGCAGCTTCTCGCTTAGGTTAGGCTCATTTCTCAAGAATAATGATGTGGAAGCTGCCGGTTTCTTTGTTTCAGTACTCGTTGGCATCCTTCCAGCAAGAATCTAACCCAATTCTGTCTCCTGTAGTACAGGATGATTTTGATAACATGTCCGCCGCCCACCCTTTAATAGGTGCAGGAACAATTCAGAACCTAAAAGCATGTCTGCATGACCAGGGATGTGAACCTGATCATCTGCTAGCTTAATGTCGTCAGGGATACACCACTCACCAATATCTAGACGTGTGGCTGGCATATCACCTGTAATACTAGGAAGTACATAGCATGTTACATTAGCCGAATACTCTGAAAATCTTGACATTAATTGTACGTCTACATTCTGTGAAGCTATAAACGCAATGTCATTGATTCTTGCAATTGGCAACAGGTTGCGCCAACGTCTCAGTTTTAACCGCTGATGAAGGTCGACTGTGAACCACAATCCAAAAGTACTCTGCAGGGGTGAGTGTGACCCAGGTTGTCCTTGACCTTGATGATCGCTGTAGACAATAACACTCGAGTTTGGCTTCGCTGTTTGAGACTACAATAGCTGCCCTGAGTAGGACTTAAACAAGCAATATCTGATTGATTGCACTCACCCGGACCCCTTTGGTACTGGCTGTCATGGTATTCACTATTTTGACTTGACCTAACTTGGTTCTTATGCACATCTACTGGCACACGCTGTTCATTGTGAAGCAATGTATGGTGAGATGCGCAACAATTCTTACATTTGTGCGTGCTAGGACACTCGTTTACACTGTGACCATTTTGTAAGCAGTTGAAACATAACCCTCTTTGTTTGACATATTGCTTCTTATCATACAAACTGGCATGCAAGGAATCTTTACATTTGTACAGATTGTGGGTATTATCACCACAGTATTGGCACTGCCTTTGTGAAGTGCTAACTAGGGCACTGGTGCAGCGTGGCAGCCTTGTCACCTTGTAATTAATATCATGTTTGCCTAAATTGATATGTTCATTATCAAAGGGCTTATAAATTTCTAACGCCTGCCTTCGAAGTTCCAAAAATTCAATGAAACAATCTAATGTTGGGAATGACTTATCAGAAATTGTTAGCTCCCACTCTCGCCTTGTCATAGCATCAATTCTCTGTTTGAATAGATGGACCAGAAGTAGATAATGTAAACCTATGCCAATGTTAATCGCCCTAACTGCATTTAAATTATTTGCAGTGTTAATGAATTGTAGCAATTCTACTGCAGATTCCTTCCGGATAGGTTGAATGTCTAGCAATTGCCTTATATGGGTCGATACGATAAGACATTTGTTTAGGTATCCATCCTCAAGTACCTTCCATGCCACTGAATAATTATCCGTCGTAAGAGGTAAGTTCTGTATTAACTGTGCGGCCTGACCTGAAAGTGATGACACAAGATACTGACACTTCTGAATTGTAGGCACTTGTCCGTTTTAATGTACCATGACCTTGAAACTGTCCACAAATGTTGTCCATTTCTCATATTCGCCATCAAAAGTAGCTAGTTTTATTGTAGGTAATCGTATGCAAGAATTATTACAAGAGTGTGAACTTGAATTTACTGATTCTGCTGACTCGTTAATTGCTAAACCTGGCGCTAGCGTAGTGTATTCTATTAAATCCTGCATAGTTGCACAAACTGTGTAGTATCTATCCTCAAATTCTTGCCTATATCCTTCATTTTCAAGATCAGTTTGTTCAAATTGTAATTGAACTACCTGAAATTTGTCCCAGATTTCATTTACTTTCTTATAACGCACCTTTACTTCATTTGTACTTGTGTTTCTTTCATTAAATTGATCTATAAATGTTTGCATACGTGTGAGATTTCCATTTAAAACACCACGATTTCTGGTTAGTGATTTAAGTTGTATGCAAAATAAAACCTTTTTTAAAACTTCTAAGTTAACTTGCTTTAGTTGTGAGCAAGACACTGAAAACTCACTATTATGTTGACTTGCTATAGCTGGTCAATCGCGTGACGTCACAATGTGTTTGCGCACGTGCGCTCTCTCAGTCTACAATTTACGATGATTGATTGTAATGTTTATATTCAGCTAAGTTTAAAACAATTCACAGACGTCAATCCTTATTATTAGAACCAGTGAATAAATGTAATAGAAAATAGTACTCAAAATAAATGTTTGAGATACATCTTATTGTTATACTCGCGAGAATATTACACTGATGATGCTATTTATGTGACTTGCTCACAAATCACTACCGACACTGTAATCTAGTCACTCGTTTTCTTAACTATCCGGCCCGGAGGACCAATGTTCGGGAGTGACGGCTGAAGAATCCCTATTTTTAACAACCGGGAGGACCACTCAAGTAAGCAATTCAGACTTAATTATTATTTATTGTATCACACGCACAAAGAGAAGACCTTTTTCGGTCGGTTCGGTCGGTTGTCAAATGAAAACAACAAAAACCAATGAGCATAAAAAATGCAAAGACACACAATACACAACATATGCATTAATCCAAAAATAGGGGGCACCAGGTCTAACCCACCTATTTTCCTACCTTATTATAACCAACAAGAGTACATAAAAGAGTGAAGCTCAAAACATTAATAGATTCCCCAAAAATGATTAGGACAACTAATCCAATTTATTTGACCCTCGATCAGGATTAACAAATAAATATTAAAAACATATTTTACTGGAAAGATCTAAGCGGCAACAAAATATTAAACCTAAAGTGCAAGTTCATGCCTAAGCTAAAGTTTCAATCAAAGTCCAGGCTCAAGATTTGTTTTGAGTTGAAAATTTAGCTATAGGAGCTGCCAAAAGAGAATGATATTTACAAGGTTAAGCTGAATATTTATTTAGCTTATACTTAGCGGGGGTTGGGAATCGCCTCTCCCCCATGCTATTTCACATAAATTGATGACCCATTTTCTCAGGTTCCATTTGAGATAATAATTTGAAACTTTCAGCGTGGTTTATTACATAATTTGTACACATTTTAACAGCTCAGAGTTCATATAACTTTCTAACAGGCCAATTTATAATTTTGTTTAGAAACCAATTTTTCGCATGGAAAATCATAATAATGAATTTTTCTATCTCAATAATTAATATAATTTAAAATGGTTGTGTTAAAAGTTGTCTTACATTACTCTAAATATGTGGTGAAAATTTTATTTTAATATATTTAATAGATCCTTATTAAATGGGTCATTTACACTAAAAAAAAAGTAAAACTTTCACAAATCAAGTTTAAAGGTAAGCTGTATTTCTTACTACACATCTAGTTCATTCCTGTACCATAACAGGTATATTCGGGATCTTCTATGGCTTCAAGCCGATCCTCTATTTTTTTTGTCTTGGCTTTATATCTTTGCTGTCTTGCATTCTTTTGTATTTCTCTAAATACTTTTTCTGCTGTTTGTATTCTTGCTCTGTCCAGTTTTTTCATCCCACTAACACAATTCACTCCTGGTGCTATTCCTAATTTTTCCAAAAACAAACATTTAGTTATATTTCCTTTGTTGAAACTACAAATGGCGTCATAAACTTAATAGTGTAAAATTTTTAAGGGAACAAACACAGTTTCAGACAAGCGAGCCCAAATAACATTTTTTACAGATTCATTGGGACTTTGTGTCTTCCCATGCAAACATTTTTCAAGTAATGTAGTGTTAGAAAGATCTCTAAATATGGGTTTAATTTCTTCCGTTACTTTGGCAGGGACATAGTTATGCTTTTTATGGTCATAAGTTTCTCTCGAAGCTTCTGCTCGACTGTATTTACATTAGCTGTCATCTCTAGCAGGACAAAGTCCATGTTGAGGATTATCATTAATAAATAATGCATGAAAGTATTCTGCACAAATAGTTTCCCTCATTCCATCAATGCTCCAAATGTTATGCCTCAGAGATAGGCCATCATAATTTTGAATATATAAAATAACCGTATCTATAAATCTATTACAACCACTAAGTGTTTTGCCATCACTTCGTTTCATCCCTTCGTTTCATCCCTTGAGATTTTGTTTTGAGGCATGTAGATGTGATCCCATGTAATTCTGAACATGTCCTATACACCCAAGCTCAGCTATTTGACAGTTAGGACCATATGGATTTTTTCTTTTTTTAAATATTCCCTTTATTTTTGTCATTATGATTTATAAAGAATAGATCCCACATAAAAAATACACTACACAATTAACTTCCAAAAAAGCAGGGAGATTTTTTTTTGCATTTTTTGATTCCCAATCCCCTTAAATTAACGATTCCGTCGTAAAACACGTTCCTAGTAGCACCAAGAATGAAGCTTGGGTGAGTACCCGAGGGGTGGCAGAGATGTAATCGTGTAGTAGGTTGGAGCGTTTTCCACGCTATACACTTAACATCTCCTTTCCAGATGTCAACTCTGAACAACCTTGTTAAATCAGCTCTTTCTATACTAAGATCCATGTCTGGATGTCCTCGCCCATAGCAGTAATATCGGTTTTATTCATGACCTTATCTCTATTTAGGATGAAATGAAGTACCTTGGTGGACTCCACTATGTCCTTATCCTATAAGCTATACCATAGTGGAATCAGGAAAGGAAGACTTGCTACCTTTTTGGGTAAAGGAAGGGAGCACCCATGTCTAGTTATTCTAGTCTGAACGTCTAAGTCGACCAGTCTTATTTGAGCCGATAATATGAGAACATATTGGCCCATGCCTGATGCCCGCTGTGTGATTCTACGTTGTTAATACTATTCTTGATATGCTCTAAAACCATACCTGCTTAGCTAAGCTATCAAATATTGCAGGAGTCTGCTCGCTGAGTCCAGTAATCGGTAATAGTTTATATAAGACCCTGGATCAACTATGGGTAGTGCTGGCAAGACTTCGGTTCTACCCAAGGGGAGTTGTTAGCACATATGACTCTGAGTCTGACCTATTAGTGTTTGAAAGTTGATCCGGATAGACTCTAGCATGACAGTGTAGATGAAACACACCTGCATTTGTGTTGAATGAGACTGGGAAACAATTTGGGAGGAAAATTATTTGAGTTTATTTACTGAGTGGTCAACATGCTTTACTTGTAGAAGTTTCTACGGATCAATTTGAGGAATAATATGGGGATGAATGTATAAGCATAAACAAAAGGTTCTCGGAGATGCTGACTGGTGAAACTCCTAAATGAGAGATCAAAACTGGGACTCGTGGAGCCTACTCTCAGGGTTGCGCAGTATAAAGTGGTAGAAGGGGGTTGAGACGAGTTGCCTCATCCAGCAATGAAGGCTGGAATACTCGTTACCCTCGCACTATCTCTCGCACGTATATTAATAATGGGGCAAGAGGCACTTCTAATTAGGTCGACTTGGGCTACATCGAACCTTCCAAAAGGGGCACAAGGAATATATTTCCTTTCAATAGCTGGTATTTGCAACTTATTAAAGCCAAAATATAAACTGCCTAAACGGTCAGTGAGAAGTCTATGTTTTGAAACTAGCTACACGTACAATAATATTTGGTTCTACGTAAGACGACTATAATTATAACGCCTAGTCCAAAGGGATGATTAAGATGTACTAAAAGAAATCACCCTAATCTCATAGCGGTACATCACCACCGATCCCAATTAGAAGTATTTTTTGATCTTTCTACACACCCCTCTCAATGGGCCCTCCGCTTATTAATCCTTCTTGGTGTAAACCCCAAAAATTTCCTTGGAGTAAAGTCCCAAGGCCTCTCAGGGCACACCCACAATGCCTTTTCGGGGTACATTTATAAAATAAATCCACCTAGTAGAAACTCCCAAACCCTTATTAGGGAACTCCTTCAAAGTTTTCCTAGGCATACATCCTAAAACCTACCTCGAGTAACCCCTCCCTTGATAACACATTGGGAAACCTTTTGAGCCCTCTATATTCTGTAAGAATCTAGCCAAGCCTACCTCGGAAGACTATCGCACCTGTGGCTGGTGTTAGGTCACTCTTACAAGGTTCGATGTTATTCGGATGGTAAGATTAATTAGGTAACAGGTGAATTGCAGTCTTAGGCACCCTTACGCCATAAAAAAATGGCACCAAAAAGGATCAACAAGAGCCTGCAAAACCGGGCCTGCTAAAATGGCACCCAGAATAATCTCCAAACTTTCACGCAAAAAGATTGTGCCATAGTAGATCCTGGGGAAAAAAACTTATTCACCTCGAAAAATTAGCAAGAAATCTTTAAACATGTATTAGTTTTTTATTAAATATAGTATGGAGTTCAGTTTAGATTGACTTCCTTTTATAATACTCAATGTCATTACTTAGAGGGAATGTAGGTCTTTATTCTAGTGTCGAGTTAAATAAGCAAACAATTTTTTTCTCTGAGCCCCTACACATTATACTTCAGGAGATCCACTTCCTTTCTACTTATTTCCTGAAGCTGCGTTGTTAAGATTTTTGTTATATCGTCAAGATTATCCTTGATCGGGCAAGTAGAGGGGATTCTGTACTCGTATGCGGCAATTTATAATAAAAAAAGGATTATTCAAATCGCTTATGTTCTCCAAGTGATTTCTGTTCGTATTTCTCTTCCTGGGAAAATGGCAGTGAATAATATAGATCTCCCTTCAGTTGACTGTGTTGGTATTAAGGGCCTTCTGACTCTCTTGGTACAAATACCAGCCCTCTATATTATATCAGGGGACTTTAATGCACCCATCCTTTACAGAAGCCCGTGTTGTCTAGGATGACCTAGTGATATTAAACACCAATTTTCAGGTTTTCTTTAAATAGTATGTCCTACACTATAGACCTGGAATTATTTAAGCTCACTTCCTTGATGAGGTATGTGTAGACCTTTACGGAAGCGGTCACTTTCCCTAGATACCCTTTCCTCCTGACGTCGATGATAGAACAGGGCAGTTTACCTCGACGGTAATTGTGGCGGTCAGCGATCTATGATCAACTTTGAACACAGCATATTTTCAATGCACGTCCTACTCGGGAAAATTTAGAGTAATAAACCAGATCCTACGTGCTTGAGCTTGACTTGCAATTCGGCAAAGTAGCCGAGTCTTGGAAATAATAATTTATTCAATTGTTTCAATTTCTGTTCATACAACTAAGATTTATGGTAATATCCAATTGTAGCAATTCATTACCTGCACTTATGGAGGGGCGTAACTAGAATGAGCCAGGGGGAGTAGGCACGTGCTCTAAGCGCCCAATCTAGTAGCATTATTACCAACAATATAAGATTAATTTCTTAAACAATACAAAAATATTTTGTTTTTTATAATTTCATAATTGGTATTAAAATGAGTGGACAATTTAACCTCATTCGACAGTAAAAAGATTACTACACATTTCTAACAAGTTTAGAAACTAAAGTGACTCAATGATTTCAAATAATTACAATTCACGAGTTATAAGGGGTCAAAAATGCTATTTTATGATTTTTGCGTACCATTGTTAATGTTTAGCTTGCGCCAACAGCCATGCCAGTCCAACTGCCAGGCAAGTAAAGGTTTACATACATTATTGAATATTGTGCAAAGATTTACTTGCCAGACAGTTGAGTTCATCACATGTCAACACATGTTCTAAACAATGCGCTGCACCTGTTCTCTGCAAACTGTCGAGGTTTACATGTGCAAGTACAACTAGCGCCAAATTATTCCAGCGAGCGAATATTCGTGCAGCAGAACATGCGCCATGCAACATCTTTGATGTGTATGAATATGCATACATAGGTTAACACCATTATGTTTCACTGGCACTAGCTTTACTGGCTTGCCAACCTGACAGTGTAAATCACATTTTAGGTAAAGTAATTGGGATAAAATTTGGTATAAATAGACATTCAAATGAGGTGTACACAATGAAATATTTATAATATTAATATTAGTTTTGCTAATCCCCATAGGCCTAAATGTCAAATTAAACGTGCTGTTAAAAAACACTTTGTGAACGTGGGTGTTGTGTAGTGGCTATTACTTATTTACATTCAAAAGTACAGTTATCTACGTCTACAGACTTTCATAAACAAAGTTATGTACAGTAGATCCAGCCCCAATGATTTTAACGAACAATGTTATTGTATCGTCTCAACTATTTGATTACTATTAAATTTTAAAATCACGAGAAATCCACAAACTATAGATCCGAAATCGAGGTGTGTAAATAGCTTTATTTAAATTATAATACTTGTCCCCGTTTTATTCTGTGTTCTGTTGTCATTATCCTCTCGGGCTGATTATTTAAGAACAAATGTTAGCCATTGATTGTTTAAACACACAGTCGTCCCCTTCTGCCAGTTTCCTGGCTACTCTTGTCTCTCAGACAATGAAATGACAGACCAGGAGGCAAGCTACGCAGTTCATATGTCTCCTGCTAGGGGTCCGGCTCTATAGTTTGTATATTTAAAGAGTTACACTCATTGTGGGGTCCAACACACCTCAAACTGTTCGTCTAAAAGAGAGGTCTCCGTCACACGGCTCCTCGCCGCTAATGTGTTTTTTAATCTTAATATTCACACCTCATCTACACCTGAGCCAAACAGTGGAGGCTCATGAAATATTTTTCTATGGTTTTGTTTTTCAGAGTTGTTGAAAGCAAGAATACTGAATACAAAGTTGGTAAATATATTGTGGGTTCGTTTGGCTGGAGGACCAAGACAATTGTTAACCCCTCCGCCAGAGACAGCTTTTTTAATAGTAAGATTTATATTTTGCCTGACCTTGGGGGATTGTCCGAGTCCCTTGGCGTAGGAGTACTGGGCATGCCTGGGTAAGTTACTGCACCGCACTCACGCGCCTTATTTATAATTACAATGAGTGAATAGCATTAGCACAGATAAATATGTTTTTACATTTTATGTATATATTTATAAATATATATAAAACAAGGAGGGTGGGGAACAGTGAGACAAATCAACCAACAGACTATTTTGAATGTCTGTGAAGTGGTGCTATGCAGTGGTCAAATGTTGTACTAGCGACTTTCCACCATATTGTGTTTGCAGTAATGTAATAGTCTAGTGTGTGTTTTATGAAATTTGCTATTTTAAAGGTAACCAAAGTAATTTTTCTCTATTTTACAATTTTTATTATTTATTTACATGTATTGTCAATATAACAATCTAACTATTCCACCTCTTAGCTACTAGTTTAGGCTATCAGAGCCATGGGTTCTTTCCCCAAATATCTTTACAGGTTATGTTGTCTTATTGATAAAAGAGAATAAAGCAATTTGGGTAACAGTGAGACAAGTCATGCTGGGTAACAATGAGACAAGTCATGGTGGGTAACAATGATACAAGTCATGCTGGGTAA
>CABFOW010007050.1:0-26877 GCA_902141385.1 Timema californicum | reverse complement strand
ATCTGAAAGTAGAATAGTTACTAAACTCGTGTTTGTTATTATAGGCCTAGTTAAGAGAATGTTCATTTATTATACACAACATATATTTTTTATCTATGGTAACTTTAGGCATGCCAATGGTGGCATACGTGCCATGGGTTGTCCCCTTTAGTCTGATGAATCTCACTAGCAATAGACTATACTGCCGATGGCAAGGAGATTGGCTATCAAATTAAGGTTGGGTGTACTGAGTTGTTTATTTTTCTAAATGGTTTTACACTCCTACTCCACACAATTGTGGATACCCCTTATCTAAATTAAACATTCCTCCTCCCTAGATCATTAGTATAGTTACTAATCGGTAGAAAAGTGTATAAGTGTTCGGTCAGACTGATAAGCAAGCGAGCAACTGAGATGGCCAAACTAGCGAGTGAGAGCGTGATTAGCAGATAGCACTCGATAGTTGTTGACTAGGAGGAAAAGGTTTGAATCTTGGCTCAGTGACCTGAGGGTGGTTTTCGACCAGTGTTTATTGTTGTTTTTCCATCCTCTTATTTTGATTATATTATTGAAGTATTTTAAGATCTTAGCAATTAAATTAGCCTGTTAGTAGCAAGTGTGCTAAACCTTTTAATAATTAATTATAAAAAAAGTCAAATATCATGTCAAATTGAGAAGTTTTCCTAGCACTCAATGAACCAACATACAATTATTTTGCCTAGCACCTGTAAACTAGACTGTTTCAGCTCAAGTGAGTGCGATTGAATAATAGAACCAGTTTTATCTTTCAAGCACATGCGCTCGGTCACTTGCTCACTCCAGTTTGGCCACATCTCATTACAACTGTGTTCTATTTTAATTTTTTAGTCGCTCACTCGCCCAGCCTGGTCGTACCCTAACCCAAACGGATAGAAAGAAACAGTTCTAAAAAAATTCAAGTTTCTTGCAAGATTTGTCAGTAAAGTGAAGAAAAATAAAACCCTTTTCAGAGAAATCTTACCATCCTCTGAAACATCCCTGCTGATGGATGAAGATATTTTCCTGGTTCCTGACTATCTCCTGGAGCTCTTGCTAGTTAATATCTTGCATTGATACCGAGATGACTCAAATTCTAGAGTGTAACTAATACATCCTAAAATATTCAATATTCAGAATTAAAAAGAATCAAAATAAAAAGGTATTGTTTTGTACACAAACAGGATAGTCAGAAAGTTTCAATCTTATAAGGTTTTAAAAATATTCACAATTACATATTATATTATGTTTAGACATATAAGCAGAAATTTTTCTTAATAAAGTTCTTAGTCAAAGTCTATAATAACTCATAGGCCATAAGTATTTTATCTATCTTAGGTTATTTAAGCTTGTAATGACCCCAATTTTGGATCACATAAATACACTGAAAAGGAGGTTTTCCTGAAACTAATATCTTGTCATAAAAAAATACTATTTTTGGAACATGCTAAATAATAATTAATAAAATATGATTTTAGAGCTTATAAATATATAACGCTTCACTATTTGTAAACCATAATATTTATAAACTTTTTTTTTAAACCTACTTTATATAGATGATTTAGTTTTTGCTGTTTCTATAGAATCCATCTATTTATTTTAAATTACACGTTTCATTTACTGTTATTGTTATCCTTATAACACAAAAGTAAACCATCAGAATATTATAAATCTAGAAGAAAGGCAATATTGCCAAAATTCAATACTGTGCAGAGAAATAAAGAAAGCTTATTGATCTATATTGACCAATATCCTACTAATACATAACAATGGAATCTTGTATTCAATACAATAAGTACATACAATAATGGAACTTGGTTTTGTTGCCCCCTGCTACTCCCCCGAGTGCTTAAACAATTGCACTACCTTTACCTTCCTTCTCCACTTAGCCCTCGTGGTTTGGTTACTAGGCGAGATAGTTTGAATAAAATAACCAAAAAGGATAGGTTTGGAATAAATATTATCAAAAGTACAATCAAATATGAATGTTCAATATATTTACATAGCCTCTATAAAACAGTATAACATAGCCTTTTACAAAACTCTAAAAAAATATCTACTGCCAACATTATTGTAAACAAAACTATTTTTCACAAGAATCTAGAAACAGTTGATATTAATTTTTGGTTATAAATGTTGCTTGAAGCTTCTAGATCATGTATATCAAAACATTAGTTCAAAAGATAAAATCACAGAATGTGCAGGATTTCGGAATTAAAGTGCTGGTTGAAAAATATAGATCTGCATATCCCAACTTCAACAATAGTTTGTGAAAAACCTAGGACTACATATTCTGTCCTCAATGTGATCAAATTAAATGGTTCTAAATACCTTCTATATAGGCCTATTACAAAAATAAAGAGTATGTGTATCTGTCTGTCAAGAGAATTGCGCAAAATCTACAGCGCACAGAAATTTGAAATTTAAAAAATAGCAGCCCATGTGCACCTCGAAGGTCAAATTTTAAATTTAAATTTGATTTTCTTAAATTAATTAAAAACTTGGAATAAATTAAATGAAGAGATTTTGTTTCTGTCTGTTTGAAACAAATAAAAGCATTGGCCAGGGTAGCCAAGCAATCTACACCTCAGTTTGGGCTATTTACGAGGACAGTGCTACAACTATGGCTTCAACATGGTTGATGCAAAATTTGTAGTGAAAATTAGAATACTTAAAAAGCAGCCATTAATATTATGTATTCAATGCGGAGCTTATGCTATCAATTTAACATTACAATATTCATCAAAATCGATTCCTTTGACTTGGGACTGTTTGCAGTAGGTAGATGATAAATAAGTAATTGTCAGAAAACCTCCTTAATGGTCTGTAGAGTTTTCCCAAATTGTTAAAGAGTACACAATTTGACTAGTGCTAGACCATACCCATTGTCTCCATCTCGTAAGAATGTACAAGAAGCGTCATTAGCTGTTGTTTTAAGTTTGTATCCAGCTGAACTAAATATTCTAGACTTTTTGACACATGAAAGTTGTTAGCTCTAAGAAAAGCAGCTTCAAGGTCAGATTTCAAAAAGGTGTGTTTTTTGGACTAAATCTAAGTTATAAAGTGTTTTCATTGACTGAGAATCTTTGTACTATTCTACAAAGTAAAACTCAAACCATAGTTGGTGCAAAAAAGCTGTGAATGTGGTACTTTAATATATCTAAGAAACTACAATGTTTAAAAAACATGATATCAGCTACTGCATTTGATTGTATTTGGGATGAGGTTGAAAACACATTTGAAAATATGGACCTTCTGAAACCAACAGTACCAAGAAAGAGAAATCCTTCAAAAATAGTTACAACAGAACTAAAGTTCTGCTTCAAGTCATGTTTTTGAGTCATCTTAAGCATACTAGAGAAAAGTTTACTATGAGTTTTTAAATTATATTATTAATGAAATATAATATAGGTGTGAACAGCCTTGATTTGAAAAAATATATTCAGTTGGAAAAGAGTTTGCTGATAGCTTCATTATCATGGGATGAACGTAACTTAACAATTATATCTTAGTTTGAAATTGACGAGACAAAGCTTAAAATAGAAAAGGAGGAATTTATCCAATAGTTAATTCAAACTCCAAACAATGTTGAAGACTTTGTAAGTACATTCAAAGAAATGCACCCAGAAATGAAGAAACTATTTACTGTGTTACGGATTCTCCTAAGATTGCTAATGGTGGTTCCAGATACATCTGCAAAATCTGAAAAGATAATTTTCAATGCTATGTAGAGTAAAACCATACCTCCAATCAATCATGACAAAAAAATGTTTAAATCAAAGCTTACCAAGAATTAGTTGATAATGTTGACAGAGTGAACGTTAGGAATTAATTTGCTAGAACTAATTCTTTCAGATGTAAAATTTAATTTTAAATTTGTACTCAATACAGTGAAAATTTTTGTGTATTCGTTGAGACTCAAATCACAAATTGCATTGTTCTAGCTTATCTTATTATCTTGTAATACCATCACTATTTTTTTTTCAAACCAATAAATCCTATAGGATTTAATTGTTAATTTTTTCGAAGCACTAGATTTGTTTCAATGCTTTTGATTGGCTTAATTTGACCATAGAGAATGAATATAAGCAAGTCATTACAACATCTATGGAACTGTTATGAAAACAAATCAATCAAAGCAAATCCAATGTATTACGCCTGTGTAAGGTTATCTGCTATCTTTTATCATATTTATTTGTTTGATAAAAGTCTGTCAAAAATCATAAACACGAAGTTTAAATTTTAGCAAAGAAGAGTAAATGTTGCTAATTGAATTAATAGATAAATACAAACAAACAATTTAAAATAATTCTTCTAATTGGTGTTTAATCACTTAAAGAATTTCTAAAATTTTATCTATGTTTGAACAAAAATGTAAAACAATTTTTACTCATTATTAAATTCCAGGAAATTATTTTCAAGTATTGTATATCTTTGGTCTTTAAAGTCTTGGGCTCCTAAGAACTTGTAACTGATCTTCAAAGTCATCATAATCAAATCAGCAAATCAAATCAATCCCCCTAAACGTTCTATTAGACAGTTAAGAAAAATAAATACCAAAGGTTTATTATATAGTATTGTGAGTTTAAATACAACTACTAAATTGATAAAACCTAAATAAGTGCTTGTTGCTCAGATAAAACATTATTTATTTCCCTTCCCCTTGAAACTCGTTTCACTTTGTAGAATTTTTTCCCCCTAGTTATCGCTTCTTTCAGATTTCCACCCCTCTATTCTTACTCCATAGGTACTCCTTTTTTTATATAGTACTGCATCTTACTACCTGTTCAGTCATGTACATATGAGAGTGACACCTTAGCCGGTGGTTCTGCTATTAACCTCGAGAAAACGCCAGTCTCAACAAGAGTTGTCAAATTTTATGTGTATTTAGATAAGGCTAACATATAAATGAATCGGTATTACTGGTAATATTATGCGTATAAACAAACAGTTATCTCTTAAACAAAGGGTTCTATGCATAAAAGCCAGTAAATACTTTTACTAGTAATTTTTAAGTAAATACTAGGTTTCATTTGGATAATATTTTAAGTATTTACTTCAAATAGTATGTGCTTAGTTTTCCATTAAATACTTGAAATCGTATGCATAACATGCAGTATGTACTTAAATCTTTTAAGTAAATACTAGTTGTTTTTCAAGTCTGCTGGGTACATGCCTAAATTCTTTTCTCAGTCATGAACATGGCTCTATTATTGCGAATGCTTGCTCCCAAGATTTATAAAATTCGAAAAACAATCATGCTCATGTATATCATGCACTCTATAGGTTTGAGGAACATCATGTGAGAATCTTAGGTGATACGAACGAAACAAGAGGTGGTGCTCTATCACGGAAGGAAAAAGTGGAGATTTTCCTAAGATACATTGGTGATCCAAGGTTTCAAGTGGGGGTTGGGGAATATAAGGGAGTGCATCAGTCTACAATGAGTCGTACAATGAGTCGTACAATGAGTCGTACACTGAGGGAAGTCGCCAACAAAATCTGTGAACATTCAAAAGACTGTATAAAATTTCCTAGCAACCAATATGGAGGAAGTGGACGACATCATACAAGAAACCTGCCAATGACATCCAGAAAAATTACAACAAAATACATGCTCAAAACAGGGTTATTGTTGAGAGACTCTTTGTAAAAGTTAAAAGGAGGTTCCCACTTCTGAGTTCCAAAGTTCGGCTCAATCTTGATATTATTCCTTTGTTATTGTATTTGTTTTGTAGTACATAATGTAGCAAAGCTCCTAGGAGATAAAATATTTGTAGGAGATGAAGCTAATGCTAGTGATGAAGGAGAAGTGTATGACATCAGGCAAGTTGGAATAAGTAAAAAGGACAAAAGTGTACATTCACTAAACACTACTTAGTTACAAAGGCAAAAGTGTTTTTTTTTTGTTTATCCTTAATCATGTATTTTTACTTCACTATTTCTTAAGTAAAAACTGTTCGATTAGTACTTGATTTATAATTTATGACCCTTGCCATTTTCAAAGGAAGGTCATAACAATAAAAAATAAATTAAGTATATTTCATTATGTTTTAAGTTTTATTATTAATATTCATGATTATTGTGTTTTTTTAAGTATTTATTTTTCCTAAGGACTGGAATATAAAGGCTCAGAAAAAAAACCCCTAGTTTCTTGGATCTCTGTTATATTTTATTGGAGTTTTCAACTCATACTAATACAGCCGGCACCCCTTTAGACGGAAACACAGTAAGTACCAGTAGTATTTATCGATGATTTTCCAGGTTTTACTACTTAGTACTAGCAAAAGATTATGCATATGAAATCTAGTATTTACTTTTACCTATGCTTAATACTTTTAAGTATTTGTTGATTTTTATGCATATGACCCAATACTAAACTAAATATCTTCAACTTCTAAATACTAGTTTTTAACATTTATATTATATTTGGAAGAAGGTATAGGAAAGGTNCAGTAGTATTTATCGATGATTTTCCAGGTTTTACTACTTAGTACTAGCAAAAGATTATGCATATGAAATCTAGTATTTACTTTTACCTATGCTTAATACTTTTAAGTATTTGTTGATTTTTATGCATATGACCCAATACTAAACTAAATATCTTCAACTTCTAAATACTAGTTTTTAACATTTATATTATATTTGGAAGAAGGTATAGGAAAGGTAGATAGAAACATATAAAAGGGGGACGAACACAATATGACCTTTACAATGAAAAGAAGAACACAGTTCACACTTTACACTGCTGCCAATGGACAAGGAGGTAATGGTTGCCTCTTAAAGAAAATTGATCGTCACCACCCAATCCCCTGACCCAGGTTTCATTCTATCAGAACTCATCAGGGAGGAGTGTGAAACGCGCAACGCAACTTCCTAAAAGAGAAAACAAAAGAAAAAAAGGGGGGGGAGAAAAAGGAAAATGGTAAAGAAAGATAGAACACAAAGATAGGAACATGGAAAAGGTATAAACATAAAGGACATTTGCATGTACTATTTTGTGAACAGTTTTAATTTTTGTTATGCTTGACAACACTTCCATTTCAAGTCTTGTCGAGAGTTGTGGCACTAAGAGGGCTTTGAGAAGTTCTGGGGGAAAAGGGCAAGGGAGAAATTAGTACTTGACAAAAGATTTCTACGAAAGATAATCAGGTATGTACATGTTCTACTACCTGACCAAACAAAGTTTACCCACATAGACGTTCAGAAAGAACTATTTCTTATACACAAAACACAATTTATTACAGTTGAATTAAACCATGGAGCTAATTTTTTTTCAATCATTGTATTATCATGCAAAATCTTGTAGTTTTTCTGTCTGGGCACTTTGGATCTTTCTCAAAATTATTGTGTTACTGAAATTTTAACTTTGATTCTGAAAACAATGTTTTGTGTAATGTGTGTGTTCATATTATTTAAAAGATATTTAATGTCTAATAGGGCTCTGCAAGTACTTAGATTTTGAGCTTCAAGCAGAGCTCGTCAATAAAGCTCGGGATTGAGATCAAAAGTTTTGTAGGCTCGTCATTTTTGAGTTTCCTCTTGATGTACGTATGGATCAATTTTAAAATGCAATGTTAAGTATAGGCTATTTAATTTAGATGATATTGGCAGTTTCACTTATATATAATTTTGTAACTTAGCAAATTGGTAAAATTAATATCAAATTTCACATTAATAATGTAATAAGAGCCCTAATATTACTTCCGACCGATAAACTTATCCATTATTGTCATCTATTTTGAATTATCCTTGATTTAAGGCTGCATTGCCATGACAAGGCAATAAAATTAGCTAAATAAATTACTAAAATAGGTATACTTTAATAATCATTATTTTTACATGGTCTCTTTATAAAACTATAATTTCAGTTTCAATAAAAAATGTAACAGTGAGAATACATATTGGTTTTGAACTAAAGATATTTAGAAGTTGTATTAATATATTCAACTACAAAACTAGCATAGGCTTCTTTTAGTTAGAGAATGATGTTGTCCATCTCGTCTAAAATAAGTGGTGATCAAAATCACAGTAAATATTTACCAAACTTTTCACATTTAAATGAATTATTTCATATTGTCTACTAGAAATAATATTTAAACCATCTTATTTTTCATTTTAAAGCATGAACATCAACTTATGCAAGCATTAAAAATTGAATTAAAATTAATTTCATAACACGACAATTTCTATTGACAGCTCATACAAGACATATAGGAATAGAATTAGAATAGAAGAAGTGACAATGCACAATTATTACATTAAGGACTAATAAATGAAAAATAAAACAATTTAATCTCTAACTGCTTGTGGTTTTTAATGTAACTAGTCAGCACAGCCGGTCAGCTGTTGTTGATGAGAAATAGCCTCGCGTTGTCATCATCTTCTTACTTCTTAGGTTCGTTGTCCACGGCAGTCGGTTTCGGTAGACCATCTCGGGGTTATATTGATATAATGGTGGGGGTAGAGGTACACAGCCAATTCAAAAAAAGATTATTTAGCGTAGCATTTAAATTTTAAGTTTTATTTTAAAGCAATCCTTTACAGGGTATCACCACATATGCTTGATTTAGAAAAATATATTATTTAGCCATCTAGTCTCCCTCTACTTTCCCCCATCACGAGACTGTCTCTACACGTTTAGATAAGTTCACAAAATGTACGTGTCTTTACTCTTTTAGTGCTAATCGGCCAGTTCCCCCCGTCTCTATCTTTGCGTGCTAACCGGCCAGTGCCCGCGTCTGACGCTTTCCTTCCAGATAAGGTCAAACACAGACGCTAAACCAAAGGCACTGATTGGCCAGGAGTCCGCGCCAAAACCTCCCCCTCCCCTGAAAGACCACACGTGCAAGAACAGGTGCATCTCCCAGCTTCCAGGTTCAGCTATTGATACATTGCACGATGCTTAAAATGAAAAGTAAAAGTAATAAATTTGGATGACTCTAATATTCCAACAAAGACTTTAAATAATGAAAAACTCTTAGATTATAAGTTTAAAGGCCTGAAAATGAAGTTAATGAATCAAAATTTAAAACATATATTGCTTACAACTTTGGTTATGATTTACATAACTTATAATTACCATAAAACCCCACACTTTCTTATAATTAACCATATAATAGTAATAAAGAGAATTAAATTAGGCCTAGATGAATGGAAAAGAACAATGTATTTATCAGTTTAGTATTCTCAGTATCTTGAGTGTATTAATATGTAAACTAAAGGGAAAACTAGTATAATTTTATAAATGAAAAGGTTGAGAGCTAAAGGCCTAAAACCTTGACCACTTTACATTAAGTTTTCTTATAAGGTAAATATAGTCACAGAGGGATATTTTGGGAAAATATTAGCTTATTAAACCACACATTTTATAAACTTTTTTTTTGGTAATTTTTAGTGTAATTTCTATGTCTTTAAAGATATTAGTATTGAAAACATTATGATTATTTTTTTCTATCATATTTTTATTTTAGATTTGACTTGGACTTTTCTTCTACTTTACTTTGCTTAGCATCATTCATGCAGTTTGCCCTCAGACACAGATGATAGGATAACATTTGAATGGATCTGAAATCTTAATGCCTTAGAATAAGTATAATGTGGTCTAAAAAATTTATTCAAAAAACTGTTAGTTCAATCAAAACAAACAATACATATTCAGTAATAATTTGATTTCTGTAATAGTTGAGGAGAGCTCAAAGTCCTTTAAGTTGTCAAGAGTTGCCATTTTCTAGTCTAGGAGAAATCAAATTCCTTAAGTTGTCAATAGTAGACATTGTCTTACAAATTTCTTGCAGATTTTTGTTAACACTTTCTATGTCTTTTTCAATTTGTTGAACATTCTGAAACACAATAGTTCAATTATAATATTTTCATTAAATAGCAAACAAATCAAATTAATAATAACCATACATTTATCATTTTGATTAAAATGAGCTATCAGTTTGTAGCATTTGCAATTCAAATTGTAATAGTATAAAAGTACTACCTTATTTAAGAATAAATGAATTTTTTTTTCCTTATCTGTTTCGTTTATTTTTAACTGACTTAAAGCAAAATAATCTGCTTCGTCTATTTTTAACTGACTTCAAGCAAAATAATCTGTGGTCATTAAACATGATATTGCATATATTTTTGAGTTTTAGCTGCTGAATGATGACCCATTTTCTTTTTTATTAAATCAGAGATATAATATATTTTTTCCAAATATGTGTTCCTTTTAATGTAAATATTCGCAATGCTGTATTTAAAAAAAGTACCACGTAGCATGTGAGCTCTACATATTATATTTATTTTATTTAGCACCGCGTCCCACTACTCGTTCGGGTTATACGCTTTAAGTACTAATTACTCTAATGGAATAGGAATTGAGAAGGTTGAATTAGAGGAAGTGAACCCACATTTGCGTGGAGGGAGAGTGGAAAACCATTTAGGAAAAACCACCCCCAGTTCACCCGACCGAGATTCGAACCTTGATCTCCCCGTCCTCAGCAGTAGAGCTCTACACGACAAGCGCGTTAGCCAACTACGCCACCGAGGGGGGTCACATATTATAACTTTAACAAAAATATATATTAACATGAAACCCAATGCTTATAAATTATTATAACAATTTAGGTTACAGATTTAATAGTAGAACATATTTTAAACTGTTTGTTTTAAGCTAACATGGGCTTAAAGTTGGTAAAGAATATTACCTGAACTTGCAATTTCACAGCTCTATAAATCCTAGAGAGGAAAGATGAAACTTCATGATTATATTAAGTAGATATAAATATATAACATTAAATAATAAAAATGCAGATATGTTGTGTTTTTTATGGTTAAATTTTGTCTAAAAATCACAATTATTTGGGACTCAATTCTAAAAGGGACAGTAAAAAAACAACTGAAAATGTCATAATAAAAAAATATAGTAAGGATCAAAACATACTATTATTTACTTGAGTGTCTTTTATTGATTTGCATGGAATCCAGACAAATACTGTACCTCTCTAAAATGTTACACTTTTACCTATTTATAGTGTTAGAGTAGGTGACCTGGCGGTCTAGGGGTAAGGATCAGACCTCTGTGCTGGCGGCCGGGGTTCAATCCTTGGTCCCGGCATAGATTTATCTGATTACCAGACCCTTCCTTCACCTCTGACAAGATATCTTGTGAATGTGGGGAATGCCAGGCCTCCACCATGGTTCGGATTCCATGTTAAACTGTAGGTCCTCCATTTCATCACACAATCACCCTACCATTACACATTAGCGTAAGTGCGTATAACCCGAACGGGTAGTAAGACGCGATGCTAATAATAATAATAATAATAATAATAATAATAATGTGTTAGAAAATAAATTATTGAATTATAATAAAATACACTTAAAAGTACATATATATTTATATAATAGTGTATTAATAATAATCAGTATATGTATTATTTACTTTTTTGTCTTCACTGCAATGAGTATGTGTACTGATAAATGCTTCAAATG
Organism: Timema californicum; assembly: GCA_902141385.1. Classification (NCBI taxonomy): domain Eukaryota; kingdom Metazoa; phylum Arthropoda; class Insecta; order Phasmatodea; family Timematidae; genus Timema; species Timema californicum. Next base: position 15,399 of record CABFOW010007050.1, on the reverse strand, counting down.
GTTTTAAAAATGTATGGCTGGTAAAAAAATTTGATACTTTATACACTTATAAACAGCTAAAGCTATTACATTGCAATATTTTATTTTTATAATGACATGTTTACAATCTAGTGTTTAATTCATAATTTATAATAATTCTCTTGCCAGTTGAGTGGGTTAAGAGGGGCCTCTTATAGATATACAATAAAATGTATAATATTTTCCTTCAACCTAGTATTAGTTATTATTTAATAAATGTGCAGTTCTATCTTCTATTAACATTTATATGGTTTGTAAAAAAAAAATCTGGTTATATTGAATCCGAGAATAAAAAATAAACAAATGGTTTAGATTCTACTTTATAAAAAAAAAGAGCTTGTTTCCACGATTACGCCCGCCACAAATATTCCCCCCAAAGTCGACAAAAAGGTTTTTATAAAGAATATATTAATTGGTTAGTTCCTGAATAATAAATAATTTTGCAAAAATAAGTTATTTTTAGACAATATTTTGAACAAAGTACATATTTTATAAACTTAAATTTACTGATTAAAAAACTCTTTGATATAAATTAACTTTTACTATCTTACAACTTTTTCATATGAACAGTTTTCAATTATTGTAGCCTTTAAATACATAATATCTTTGATTTTTCAATTAGAATCTTTCACACAGCTGTGGTATTTGTCTGATGAGGCCATTTTCGCCACTACTCAACAAATGATAGCTTCACTCACAGTATTATGAGGAATAAGTTCTTCTCATTAACTTTCTCAGAGTGCTAGATTTGTTCCAAAGCATTTGATTGGCCTAAGCTTACCGTAGAGAATATAAGCAAGTCATCACAACGTCTATGGAACTGTTACTAAAACAGATCAAGTCAAGCAAGTTCAATTTATCACCTCTGTGTAAGATTATCTGCTATATTTTATTGTATTTATTTTTCTGCTTAAATGTATGTTGAAAATCATAAAGGCAAACAAAGTTTAAATTTTAGCAAGGAAGAGGAAATGTTGATTGAATTAATATATATATACACCAATTAAAATATTTTATTTTTATTTTTGTTCAGAGAAAAACATTAAAAAAAATCTTGTTCTTAATAGCATTCTAGGAAATTCTTTTGTTCAAAGTACCTATCTCTTCGGTCTTCGAAGTCTTGGGTTCTTTAGAACATGTAACTCATCTTCATAGTTGTCATAATCATACAATTAGTTCACCCATTTCATAAAATGAATAAATGTAGCTAGCTCACTTTAATAATAACAATCACATTAAAAATGATATGGTGGAGTGTTTAACGTCATTATGTTTGCTAACCAGGAGGTACATCTCGTGTTAATTGTACGGGCACTTTTATGTGGACATTAGCGCTAATAAAACATTGCAAAATCAAAAGTAGTGGTAGTTATCACTTAACCTTATGTTAAACCTTACCGAAAAGAATAATGTGACATTATAAGATTGGGCCTAAATGTCAAACTCATTTTGTAATTTATATGTTACGAGATGTTAAAACAAGTTACAACTCTGCCCATAAGGCATAGTTTTGATTGTTAAGAGTTCTTACTCTTTGTTTCTATGTCCATATGAGATAGTTTTGTATTTCAGAATTTCTAACTTGTTCTTCTATGCACATAAGGCATAGTTTTGAATAATAGAGTTCTTAATCTATGTTTCTATGTTCATAAGACTTAGTTTAGTATGTCAGAGTTTCTGACTTGTTTTTCTATGTCCATATGACATGATCATAAATACCTGGGCAATAGTCAGACACCCTATACTGCATTATCATGCTTTGGCTAACTTAATGCTTAGGATCATATTATGGTGGAAATAAGGTTATCTATCGCTTTGTTCCACGACCTAGTTGGGTCTTTGACTAAAACCAGTCTCTTATATTTCTAATGATGCGCCTGTCTACGGTGCTCAACCTGTGGGTGTGATACTAGTTTAGAGTAGTGGCATGCGGGGTATAGTTTATTTTGTCCGGCCCCCTTCAGGCGCCGTTTGTATTAGTTAATGATTAACTGTTTGCACTAGGTATAGGTGTGCAGACTTGGATAGTAAGTTAAATATGCTATTGAATGACCAGGCAGTACTAAACAGGAATAGACCGGCCATAGTATCTTAATAGGATAGATTCCTGGTAGCTTGGCATTAACTATTTGTAAACATATAGATCCTCTTCTAGGAGTGTATTCTTTGTATCTCATAATTCACTATGGGGTTAACTCATGCTAGCTAGCTCATTTAACTACCAACATTGTAACTCTTTAAACTAGGACTTTCTAGAATTTGATAACATTAACTATTATTCATGTAAATGCCTTTCTGGTGTAAGTCTAGTTGCCGCTAGGCTGGATAGTTATGTATTGTTACTTAACCTTAAATTAATATTTGCTCCCTATTTAAATTGTCGTTGTGTTGAGGCAGACGCACCTTCGTAGTGGAATGTGTGTTAGTTCTAATATAACGAGTTACACACATTAGTAATATAGACTCTACCTTACTTGTGTTGATTACAAGTATAGACTAGGTGTTTCACTCCATTTGTTCCCTATTGAGATAGCTATGTCAAAAGTAAATGATTTAAATTCTCTTAATAAATAAAGGACTGTCTTGTGTAATATCTTGTAAAACCATGTGTAATTTTATCAACTCGTTTAAATTTAAAAAAACAGATTTGTTAAACTTGTATATCTCCCTTATACTTATGCCTTCCCATCCTTCTTTAAATATGTATGTAAATGTATTCATCTATTCTTCTATCAAATAGGAGAAGGAATGATACATTTGGTTTGCTCATAACATTGAGGTTGGGGTTCGAAACTCAGACTGTTTCCTGTTTTCCCAATCTCACTCCATAAAACTAATATAATTAAATTTACTTTAAATATATTTTTTCCTAAACTATACCTCATTATTGTAACTAAAATGTTTACATAAGGGATGGGTAGTAAGACTGTAACCTTGTTACAACATGACACAGAAGAAGTTGTATCACTCACCAAGCCAGCCCCAGTGGTTTGTTCTGACTTGTCTACAATAAACCCGAGATACACTCCGCTACAAAATCCACATTCAACTGAGCTCGAGGCTTGCTGCTGGGAGAGCCTCCCCTCCCCTTCAAACAAGTGAACTTCACTGTGTGTGAGCTGTGCGCGCGCCGAGAGGTGTATTCTAAAACTTCTATGGACTATATTTGTGCTTGTGACTGATGCTCGTGGGCTATCGAGATTGTTCTGGTAACTTCGCCCCCCTCCCCCTATCTCTCCAAATACTGAGAACACACGATTACCATATGGTATATAATGGTTGGAGTCCAGAGTGGTATAGTTACGCATTACACTCTGGGCTTACAAGGTAATAAGCCTAACTATTAGGTAGGCTCATCACTCTTTTCAAAATTCACTTTGGTATTAAAAAGGTTGATCTTTCAAAATTTAATGTCTCGAACTTCAGTACAAAATATATATATCTATGGATAATAAATAACTATAAACAGGTATTTGCTCTTTGCTCATAAGGCAATGTTAACTTGGGGAACCCGCCTCGGTGTTACTCGGTTTTAATACCAGTTTTCAGTCAAGTATTTATGTTCCAAAAATGTGTCTGTATCTTTGAATTAAATTCCTTGACATCGATAAATTGACTTTTCTCAACCTGTAGTCGCCATGAAGTCAGTACTTGCTTGTAAGCCAACATCTGACCTTCTCTTCCTTAATGCTTGTCACAGCATAAAAATAACTCTGTGAAGAGTGAACAAACACTAATTTCTTTATTTGAGGTATTCAACATATACTTCCTGAACTCGCTAATTGTATCAGAAAATAAGAATTTTATGAGCAAGAAAGAAAGGGACTATCAATTTTGCGAGGAAATATATTTTCACATTCCTTCCAGGGCTCTTTTACATGCCACAATCAACATGGGACCGATGGCTTTACTTCACCTTTGAAGAAAGTGGTGCTACGGATTTTTATTGCTCAAGAAAAATATGTAAACCCCGGCTGGGTTTGAACCCAAAAACATTGGGTCCTGAGGCAAGCACTTTACCTCAAGACCATTGAGGTCAACAACAAACAGTTGAATGAGAATTGTAATGCACTTAATGATATTTAGGTGGCCCTCTCATACAAAATTCTTATGTATGTTAGGAGTTGTATTTTTTCACAGTTAAATTACTGTAACTTCAAAACAACCACCATTAATCTCAAAATAAAATTCCAGGAAATGAAAATCTATAAGACTGGTAATTCAAAATGTCATTTTTTAGCTCTCCTATGTGATTAAAAACACGACCTCTCATGTGTTTTGATGTGTGTGTGTGTGTGTGTGTGTGCGCAGTAAAGACTTAAAACATGTATTATCAGTCAATTCAATTTTATAAAACTTAAATTTATTCTAGTGTGTGCTGAATTTGCCATCAGTTTTTCTGTCAAGGGGCTTGTACATAAATATCTTCAACTATTCTTACCTCAAGCAATGAGTTATAGTAATCTAAAGTTGTAACTTCATTAAAATGTTCAGAGATTGAGATATTTGACCTCATTAAAGTTGAAGTTGATGAATCTCTCAAGCTTGACATTGTGTTCACAAAAAATGTTCCTGAAAAAATAAAAATGTATAAAATTTAAGTTGATTGAGGATATATTGAAAAATTTTCAAGGTAAATTAAAAAATAAGTTATAAATAAAATGTTATTTTTAAAGATGGAACATTGTTTTTATGCTCTAAAACAATATAAGATTAAGTTTTAAAAATATCAAGCTGTATAATTATCCATGCATATACAAACAACCCCTTTCCACTATCTGTTTAGAGTATTTAAGAGACTGGTTAATTTTGGCAATACTTGCTAGACCTACACAGAGCAGGCATAGTGGCATATCTGGTTTATCTGTGTGTATTGGTGTGTTGGATATTAACAAAAATATGTATGTTTAGTTCTTAAAAATAGCAAATCATTGAGCTACACTTATTAATTATCCAGCCTTGATATATATTGGGCACTACAGTATTGGATAACAGTTATCTTTTTAAGGCCTTATTTGTAGTGCCAGATGTGCTCAAACAAAAACTCTTAACCTGTTTGCTTAAATGAGTCATATGATACTGATTAAATAATAAGAATCAATGGCAGCAGAAACTTATTTGTTTAAGAGCCAAAAACAGTAATAAATTACTTTTAGAGAGGCTTCATTCCTAAGCCAAGAGTGATCTGGCAAATGATTGAAAATTGGTAGCCCCTTGGAGATATTTGGAGAGGTCGCCTTTGGCAAAATCTTGAAAATTTAATTCTTTTAAAAGCTATTTGGAGTGGTCTTTATCTTTAATTTTTGGAAAGTTAGATGCTGAATTGAAGTGGTCTTTGTCTAGAATTATTTTGTAAATTAGATGCCTTGAGAAGCTATTTGGAGTGGACCTTTCACAGAAAGTTTAAAAAAATTGAAGGTTCTTAAAAGAACTTATAGAGTGATCCTCTCTCAGAAATTTTTTGAAATTTGTATGTCCCTAAAAGCTATTTAGGGTGACATATTTTTTTAACTTGAAACTATTTAGAGTATTCCTCGTTCATTATATTTTTAAAAATTGGATGGCTCTAGAAACTCTCGTCACCTAAAATATTTTGAAAATTAAATACCCTAAATTATTACTTGGAGCAGTCATTCCTTGTCAAGGCATCAACATCATTTGCTGTAATTAGATACACCTACTTTGGCAGGGAGTTTGGTCACGAATGTAGACATATTTTTACTGAGGATTCTGATATAGTAATGCCAATTTCTGTGTTGTGAATTCTTGTATATTGTTGAAAATTGAGTAACTTTTTTTTATATGTGCCATTTTAAGAGCACAAATATCTTTATTGAGTTTATTCACCTCTTTGTCCAATTTATCTGGGATTCCTAGCTACAGATCCAGAGGTCTTGGGTTCAATTCCTGGAGGTTCTGGGATTTTTCTGTGAAGCAGTGGGTCTGGAACAAGGTCAAACTCGGCCTCGTGAGAACAAATGAGGAGCTAATTGAATAAATAAGTAGCAACTCCAGTAAAGAAAAGTGAGATTAAAAACTATAGTTTATTGTGCTGACCACATGACACCCCCTAACCTCAAATGTTAGCACTATCATTGCTAATGGTGACCTGGTGGTCTAGGGGTAAGGTGTCAGACTTCTGTGCTGGTGGCCGGGGTTCAATCCTCGGTCCCGGCACAGATTTTTCTGATTACCAAACCCTTCCTTCACCTCTGACAAGACATCTTGTGAATGTGGAGAATGCCAGGCCTCCACCGTAGTTCGGATTCCACGGCAAACTGTAGGTCCTCCATTTCATCTAACAATCACCCTACCATTACACATTAGCGTAAGTGGGTATAGCCCGAACGGGTAGTAAGACGCGGTGCTAATAATAATAATAATCTACCCGGTGTGAAAGTTGTATTATCAGGCCTGGCCAACCCAAATGGTTTCATGGGTCACTTTGACAAACTATAATTTTCCGCAGCCCACACATAAAATAGAACATTATTTAAAAAATTGAAAATCAAATTACATAAAAATGTATTTTGTTCATTAACTTTATTATTTAGCTACATCAGTGAGATATTTCCTTTTCTTTGCAATCATTCAATTTTTTTTAGATCTAATCCAATATTGGTAGCTGTACATCTTAATTGATTTTCCAGATTTACATCTTTTATTGAAGCATGAGAACTAGTTATATTAAATTTCGTTTTCGAAAAAAAAAGTTTCCCAAATATATGTGGATCCAAAGGCACTAACAAATTGCCGTGCAAAAATCTTAATTTGTGATATTTCCCACCATCACATACATGTTGTAAAACATGATTTTTGATGTCATGACATGAATCTGTTTTAATTCATTGTTGTACTGCAAATCAATTACTTCCATCTGCAGAGTTTCAAGGACAGAAGAAACATCAACATGAAATGGAGAGCAAAATATTTCTAACACACTATAATATTTTGTGAGTTATGAGAAATGACAATTAAATACTGCTGAAAGTTTTTTTTTATTTCATTGGTGTATTTCAAAGAATTCCAATGATGACAGTTTTTTAATTCATTTAACACTGACAAATATTGATTGTTGAGCATTGCTATTTCTAAGTTGGCACTTGAACAAATATAATTTCATTTGAAGTGCTTTGATGTGATTACAAGCATTGGTAACTAAATGATCTTGCCCTTGCAACTCCTTGTTGAGTTGGTTTAGTTTTTCGATTATATCTACCCATAAACTTAGGTCGGACCACCACTTGTAATTTAAATCAGAAACTGGTAATTTCTCCTCATTCATAAAAATTCAGATTTCTTCCTGTAGCTCAAAAAATGGTTTTAAACACTTTCCTTGACTCAGCCAACTCACATTGTTAAAATACACAATGTTACTGTATTCAGAACATAATTCGATTAGGCTTTCCTTGAACTGGCAATGCTGAAGCGTGTGCAATTGAATGTAGTTTACTGTTTTTATAACCACATCCATAACATGGTTCATATACAACAGTTGAGAGGATACATTTTTCTGATGTATCAAGCATTGTATGACAAACAAATCACTGGTTTTAATGATTCTCGCCTCCAACTCGTTTGAAAACAACTTTACAGCCCCTTTATTTTCCCCTATCATGGCCGGTGCTCCATTTGTTGTTAGTCTGGAAAGTGCCTCTAAGTGCATAATGCTGTCGCACAAACATTTTTTATGAATTGGAAAACATCTTCTCCCTTAGTGGTGTTTTTCAAGCTTCAAAGGTTCAGCATTTCTTCTGTCACTTGTAAAGAATAATTTTACTTTTATTGGGCAAAGCATCTTGTATAACTGCTTCCAAAGACTCTTTCAACAATTCCCCATCCACAAAATTGCTTCATTTTCTTTGCAATTAACAGTACGAATGAATATATTGCTTTGAGAATGTTAGGTGATTGTTGTAACAATGAACTAAAGATTGTTTGCTGAGCCTTTAATTCAGATCTAAGCACAGCCAACTTAAGTTTAATTTTCTTATTGAATTTCACATACTCGCCATGTTTCATTTCATGATGCCTTTTAACAATGTATTTCTTAAAGTACAGCAATTGTTTCTATGCAAATCAAACATGCTAATCTGGAGTTCCATACTATGAGAAGTAGACCTAACCGTCTTCCCAATTGTCACTAAACTGTTTTCTTTTATAACTTCCCTATTAAAAAAAATCATTCTGAAGGATTAAATATAAATGTATGCTCTTAATTAATATTAAAATATATACTTAATGAGAACAATTGCATCTGCACTACTTACTTATTTAAACTTATTTAACTTATACTTTATAAACAAAAAAAGTTTTGATCTTTCAAGACATCAAGTCTTCTCTCTACTAAAAAGCTTAACCAACTGGCGCAAGAAGAAACAAATAAGGTGTAAGGAAGGAAAGTACTTAAAACAAAATAACTGAGGCAGTCACATGATGCTCATGTGATGATAGCAAAGGGTAGGGGAGAATTGATAGTCCTTGACCTTGATAGCTACCATTTTCCCTTCTAGTGTTTCCGGGGAAGTACAGCTTGTTTAATATTATATTTCTCATTATTTATCGTGCCTAGTGCAGCTTAAATAATGTGGCTGGCCGTGGATTGTTCAGGCCTGTTGTAGAAGATTATTGTGTGTGTTGATAGAAAATATTTGGGATATAGTTTTATATGTGCCACTTGTCCTCAACTTGGAATGGAACTTATATTCTGTTTGTTAGGCAAGTAATTTCTTATGTCAAAATACAGTAGCCTAAACTTTTCTTTTATGTTCAGCCTACATAGGCAATATATTGATTCGCCATATTTTTTTTGTTATGGTAAGTTTCCTCATAAAATATTAATGTTTTGGACATAAAGACAATTTTATACAAGTTTGTACATTTATAATTTGATTTTTATAAATAACTTGAAATGATTAAAAAAATGTATAAAGAATTAAATTATACACAAGCTTTATGATTGTTTTCACACCATTTCCTTGGGGAAAAGGACATTAATCCAAGGACTTTTTTTAAATTCCCTATTAATATTTTTACTACCATAACATAACTGTACATTAAGGTATCTAAGTTTAAAATCAATTACATATATTTTAGATTGAGTTTTATTATTATCATTTTATTAATAACACATTTTTTAAACTCTACTGCAAAATTCACATTTGTGGAAATTTGGCCTTTCCTAAAGACAAGTATTGAATCCTGGTACCTTCAAAGTTGAGTTTATCTTTGCTTATGTCCAATTACATAATAGCTTTTCAAAAGGTAAAACTAAAAACCATATATTATAATAATAATATAGTAATACAGGGGGGTTACAAAACTTTTACAATAAAATTTCCTTACTTTTCCAGGTTTTCCAGACAAAATTTAAAAAAATTCCTGACTCAACATTTATGCAGTTAATCTTTGCGAATGGCTATTTTTCTGTTTGTTACATCAATCCCATATTTTCAAAAACTAATTCCTAACGGCTACTAAACATCAACATACTTACAGTACTGTATTTGATGTTTAAGGTATTTTTTTTGTCCCTAAGAAATATGTTAGAACCACTGTTTTTCGTCTCATTTTGTGTACTGTACATGGGGTAAGGGTGGTGATAGGGATTCCCCCTTTACAAATTCCTTTTTATATCTCTGGCTTTATTAGACCGAGGGATGAATATCATACTCCACATTGGTATACATGTGTTCTCATGCAATGTTATTCTAGTTTGGTTTGCTGGCTATGGGTATCTTGGGGTTAGCGTACTGAGGGCAACTATACCACGTGGTTTTCCACTCACCTTCCAAGCACATTTTAAAACATTTCCTATAAATTATACCGTCCTTAACCCCAAATAATAAGTGTAATTTTTTTAACATCACATTATACTACTCATTCAGGCTATACACTGTACTAATTACGCTAATGGTTTAGGGACTTGGAAGGTTATATTTAGAGGAAGTATATCAGCATTTGTGTGGAGAGAGGGAGTGTAAAACCACTTTGGAAAAAAACTCAGTAGCTTATACCTGACCGGGATTTTAAACTTGATCTCACTGTCATCGATAGTCTAATCTACTGTGAGAGTAGCGCGTTAGACCACGCAGCCAACAAAGTGGGTTTGATGTGTTGATGATTTAACATATTTAATAATACTAATCAACCTTTCACAAGTACTTCAGTTTTATGTTTTAAGTAATAGACCTAATTCTTGCAAATGAGTAGGCTACCTTATTTTTGTTTAATAAAACTTTGAATGTCTTCTAACGAAACAATCGAAAGTAGGTCATGACACACCTCAACTGTGTATGAGCAGATCGTCAAACATCTAAACTCATCATCATCAACTGTTTCCAGTTGGTGACCAAGTCAGTTTAGTAAAATGTTTCCATCTTCCTCGATCCAGTCTTCCAGCTTTAATTGCTTCTATTCTTCTCCTTTCCCTTGCACATATTGTTATCTGCTCCTCCCTTCTCTTTCTTAGCTTCCCTTGCGGTCTTTTTCCTAAATACTTCAATTCCATAGTTTTCTTTGGCATTCTCTCTTGTTTCTCCTTGTGAAAGCTAACTTCAGTAGCACAGCCTCCACTTTATTGATCAAATCCCAGACTTTTTCCAAAGCAGTTTTCGCCTGCTCCGCTCTACCACCCTAATTACGGGGCTTCATTCATTTACAAGCATTTTGTTCGTGAGCTGGTTTGCTCCGCACTGCTCCACCCCATCGACAGAGTGGATGCTCAGCTTAACACACCTTTAAGACAACTCTTCCTGCTGTCCTCTTCTCGTGAGATCCTCTCTACTTCCACCTTTCAACTTAATCATACATCCAAGATATTTTACGTTTTGTACTTTTCTCAGCTTTACTCCATCCAACCTTATAGCTTTATTAGGCCTTACCCTCTTCCTTGTCGTTACCATCACTTCACACTTCACTGTGCTAAATTTCATTCAAACTCTTTCCCTTCCTCATTATATTCCTGTAGCTATTCCCGTACTTCCTCTTTCTTCTCCCCTTATACCATCAAGTTATCAACAAACATGGCTTTCATTCTTTCCTCCCTGAGTTTTCCTGCCCCTTTGTTCATGACAATTTCCATTCCCATTACAAATAAGCTAGAAAGGGTGAGAGGGCACACTCATGCTTCACTCATTTTTTTAATATGAAACCACTTTGTCCTCTTACTCTCCATCTTAACACAAGTCCTGTTATACTCATACATACTTTTTACTCTCATTACAGCTCCTCTTTCCACTTCGGCCTCGTTCATTACTTTCCAAACTTTATTTATATCTAAGCTATCATATGCCTTCTCCACATCCATAAATTGAAGTACCATGCCTTTGCCAAATTCATACCTTCCTTCCATCAGCTGTCATATGGCAAAGAGCAAGTCTATTGGAGACCTGTGTTCCCTTAATTCATGGTGTTCCTTTCTTCACTTTCCCTTCATTTTATATTTTATTCCCTTTTCCAGTATCTTCTCATATATTTTTGTGCAGTTGAAAATCAGCGTTAGCAACCTTTAATTTGTACACCTCTTGATGCCTCTTTTTTTGAAAATAGGTATTATTAACTCCCTATTTCCAGTCTTCTGGTACTTTGTTCCTCTTACAAACCACTCTCAGCATCCTGTATAACCAATGTTCGTACTTCACCTAAAGATATTAACATTTCAACTTGTTGGTAAATATTTTTTCATGTGTGTGTTTTTTTAAAAATAATAGGCTTACTTATGATTTTTAAACAGAAAAAATCAACATCTCAACTGCGTGGTTAATATTTTAGCATGCAATTTTTTAGAGTTTGGGTAGCTTACAATATATTTATAATGTTTTAAGCAAAAAAACTAGTTACCAAACTAAGCCTAACTTTTTGTGTGTAAAAAAACTAATGAGCTTAACCTAACCTTTCATGTGTGAATGAATAAAAGTTTTGGTTAAACTTTTTTTTTGTATACTTTTGTAGCCTAATAGATAGGATTGTTCTTCAAAATAGCAATTAGGCGAGTTTCCTAAGATTTTTTTACGCATTAGAATTCTTTCACATTTGTTGTTATAATTGGAAATTTGTTTCTGTTGTTTGGCGTGTAAATGCCAGAAAAAAATTAATTTGTTATAATTTGATAGATAAAAATCCCACTTGTGTATTTGCGTTGTCAACTGTCAACCATACAATCTGGATATTACTTTTGATGTAATTTCAGCACCTGTACAATCCAATATTAGGAGATTTCCTTAAAGTAATATCTTAGAGATGTTCTACAAATAAATAATATAATGCAGTAATTATTATTTCACTATAAAAATAGGTAGATTAATCATTATTGTGAACTTAAAAGCTATTATCAGCACTTGTTTATAAAGCGCAGGTTTTTTTAAACATATAATTCTAGTAACAAAATGTAGTATCCCACCGGTCAAAATAATAACCATTTCGGGTCCATGTAGGCTACTATCGCTTAAGAACTAAAGAGATGACAACCTTGTGTTTGCTATTGTAAAAAGACAATATTAAGTGTGAGAGTCTGAAATGCTATAGTTGTATACTGGTTTCAGGTTAAATTCCCTTACCTAAGTGTTATTTTTCAATTACATTTGAAGAAATACTTGAGAGAATTATTTTGTTATTAAAGCAACATCAATATAAATAAGCCTATCTATATTTGTGTGTAGGCCTACTTTTAACGTTTGCTAAGGTAGTTTAGGCTCAATAGCGAAATTTATGAGTATGTGAACATTTTGTACTGACCAGTGCAGTGTTCTTATTTCTAAATGTATATATTAAATAAATATGCACTTTATTTTATAACTGATGATCTAACCTTAGTGGATACAATTATGAATCTTTATACAACAATATTTTTAAAAAATCCACTTTAAAACCAAAGGGATTTTCATAGATCAAGAATAGGCAGGGCCTATTTTTCATATATTGTATTCGATCTGGAAGACTGTTATCACCGAGCTATATAGAGCGCAGCACCATCGCTTTTTTCACAAGAAAAGGTTATAGAAACTGTCTAGTGATAGTAACGATGAACTACAGAATGAGCATGGTAATCAACGTTTTGCCGTAGTGTGCCGGTTTTATGTTGCTCACTCTTTAGCTGACTCTGATAAAAACAAATAGCAAACACTCTCCAAGCAAATAATCTATTCAAGAAACGAATGGCCGCTATTACTAAGCGAGACATCTAGTGGGGATTTAAGAACTACATAAGGGAATTATAGACGGTCTTCACACGTAGTTCACAAATCCCCGCTAGATGCAATTTATCATTCACACAAAAATAAGTTCTATGTTGAGTGTATATAATAGCTTCTTCACCATTGGTCCATTTCTCACTTGGTAAAGTTTGGAATATTGTCCTACATCATGGAAACAAGAACACAATCATTATTTTAGAATCGAATTATGGGTAAAGAAATCCCTCTCTCGTCCAGTAAAATATATTTGTTGTATTAGAGCATCACTCTCTAGTAATATTTTCATGCAACCATAATAACAATTTAAGAATCAGTTTAATATTTTCCTGAATAAAAACCTTAAAAACAAACAAATGAAAATTGATAAGTTTACTGGTACGTGGCAGCAATCAAAAAGCGGGGGGACACGCCCCCTACCCTAATAATTCAATGGTGGACACAAATCCCCCCCCCCCCNCCCCCCCCCCCCAATAATTTAATAATATACCTTATATGATAAATTTTAGTTAGTTGGACTGTATAATAGAACAAAGTATCTTATGCTTTACAAAAAGCAAATTCAATTCACAAACTACTCGTCTCGATAACTAAATAATGATAGGATAATTAAGGTTTACAAAATTCCGTGATGTACTACAATTTGTTTTCAAATGTGGAGCATCTTTTTCGGCTGCTGCTGGTATTACCCAGCTCGTTTTGTGAGGCAGAAAGAAGTTTCATCTCTCTCAGACGGCTGAAGACATATTTGCGTTCCACAATGACTCAAAGAGACTGAATCACATTGCCATCTGTCATGTTCATGTTGACATCTTGGACTCAATCGATATTAGGAAAGTTTCTGCAACAGGTCTCGGGTCTAAATTAAGGAGAAGGTCTTTTGGATCAGTTTAATCCAAAAGTTAATATTTTGTATTATTTTTATTTATTGTCCTTGTTATTGAATTGAATTTTTAATGGATTAGAGACATGGTTATGGACTCAATTGAAGTAAGAAAACTTAGTAGCCTGCTACATTTGTATCATGGCTCTAAATTAAGAAAAAGGACATTTGAACCATATCCATCCTAGTGACAATGTTAATTATTTTGTTATTATTTATTCATTCTCTTTATTATAAAATAGGATTTGTCATAAATTTATTTTGTGTTGTGGGTTTTATCTTAATTTCTTTTTTGCAATTAGATTTCGCGTGTATGACGTATTTTAGTGTGACGATGTACCAAAACAAAGTAGCAATAACATTAATTTTCAATGAAAATTTGTATGTCTACCCCCCCTCTCTTCCCCCCATGTATATCTAACAATACCCATGGTTTATTTTGCAAGCTCTATTGATATCTTAAAAATATCTCAGTGGCACACTGTCGGTATATAGTGTTTATATATTATACTATAGGTACATACATAATAATACTATACTGGGGAGGGGGGGTGAGGGGCACATCACTCAATTGCCGGAAGTTATAAAAAATTATAAATGATAAACATCTCTGGAAGCTCTCTGAAGTGTTTTTTATGGCAAAATAACCCCCTAACTGCCAGAGGCTAGGACCAATTTTAGATATTAAACACGTTTAGAAGCTCTCTGAAGTTGTTTTTTTTGCAACATAATACCATAACTGCCAAAGGATAGGAAAAATTCTAGATATTAAACACCTCTAGAGGCTCTCTGAAATGTTTTTTATGGCAACATAGCCCCCTAACTGCCAGAGGCTAGGACCAATTCTAAATATTAAATACCTCTAGAAGTTCTCTGAAGTGTTTTTATGACACCATAACCCATAATCCCCTAATTGCTGATGGCTAGGAAAATATCTAGATATTAAACTCATCTAGAAGCTATCTGAAGTGTTTTTATGGCAACATTACCCATAACGTCCTAACTGCTGGAGGCTAGACATTTTTTTAAATAATAAACACATCTAGAAGCTCTCTGAAGTACTTTTAATGGTAACACAGCCCACTAATTTGTACTTGTATCTTAATTTTGAAATAGTTTGAACCATAAATAAAGCCCTATATATTTTGTTCATAAAATTTCGCGGGGGGAGGGTGTGTGTGTGTTTAACCTATAATCCCCTTGGCTACGGCCTTGTACTCTGGGTCTATAATTCCATTCACCGTAGGAATTGACTTCTGAAAGGCCTTTTTCCCTACCATAAATCTACTATATAGTAGGATATTGGTA